>JAMZAV010004398.1:0-54197 GCA_024449915.1 Sweltsa coloradensis
AAAAAAAATCAAGATCGGAGTTGACGTTTGCCTGGTCCGCGAGCTAAATATATCGAAGATATCGTATTAAAAATTGAAAAAAATAAAGTACGATATTCATGTGAAATATTTCTTTGATTGTACTTAAAAACGTGGCAGGTCTAAGTTCAGAGATTCCGAAGGTCCCCCGCATGCAATAATCCGTGTTGACTCTGTGAAACGAGAACTGATAACAGCTGTTGGAAATTATCAATTATTATTTTAAAGACTGAGGCTGCCAACTTGCTAAGACTGCTATTAACCCAGCATCTTACAACATGCGCACGAATGGTTCCCTCGCCCTTGGCAAAGTTTCTGCGCAGAGCGCAGCTAACCCCTTTTGAAATCACTATAATTACTGATGATAATTATTTAATTTGCCTTCCAAATGAGTGTACTAGAGACAAGACTGCTTGCTCTTACACCATCATTTCAAAATCACACTTGCTAATTCCAAGTTTCAAATCAAATCATACTGTTTCTATTGAGGCTTATATATCGAACTTCTTTTATAAAACGTTCGTTATAAAAAAAATTACTCCATGAAGTTTGATAACACTTGTTTTGTATAGATTTTATAAATAAAAAACTTGGTTCCTTAAATCATACCCAATCTACATTCACGATTTTGTTTGTAAGGAATTTATTTATTGGATGAGCGAAGCGATGACTTCAATTTCACTGACCAACACAAAAAATTAGCTAGGGTGTTTTTTTTTGTCTGATTGTTTGTTCACTCTCTTGTTTGCCCAAAGCGGCACATGCGATCTTGATGAAAATTGGAGGGGACCTTCGAAATCTCTGAACTTGAACAGACCTGCCACGTTTTTTGGTACAATCGAAAAATATTTCTCATGAATATCGTACTTTTATGATTGTTTTCGATTTTTAGTGTAATATTTTCGTGACATTTGGGCCGATTCTGACCAAATGGATGGGGCTACAAAGTTCATTTTTTTACATGCACAATAAGGTTATAGTGATGTAACTTTTGAAAGAAAAAAATTTAAAAGTTAGCCAGAATCCATAGAAATAAAGGTTTTAATATAAGTTTTTTGAGAGGGACCTGTTCTTGGTTTCAAATATGTCTTACACGTATTTAGTAATTTGTAATATTCAATTTAATAAACATCGCAATCAAAATAAACTATAACAAAATAAAATCTGTGGATTCTATGCATGTTCAAAGTTCCTGTGTTTTGAATTCCCGCACAAACACTTAAGTACGCGCTCTTTTGGTTGTGACGTAATCGAGAGGTGAGGAGGGGAAGCTTTCAGTGGCAGAACTGTCAGCTCGCCGCCTCGGCGAACCTCACGATGACGTCACGCCCACCTGCAATGGCGCATGGCCGTTTTCCGGCGCGAAGCCCGGTTCAAATTTTTCCTCGCTCACAGTTAGCGCTAATAAAAGCCGGGAGCATAAAAAACTTCACTGTTCGGTATTTGAGGTTATAAGTACCGACATATTCAAATTTGGTAATGAAGTACAGTTCCATAACTAGGAAAACGCCAAAGTCGTAGTTAGACGAGTGAGCAAGCCATGTGTTGAGTACCCGGGAACATCCCCTTTCCTCCCCAAAACGTAAGGCTGAATCTAGCTAGAATGGGCATTTCCTCCACAGTCTATTATCCTAGAGTGGCACATTTGGCCATACAGTGTTGACGCGCCCTTATAACAACTGATCTCAAACCCCTTTCATTTATACTCATAATATAGTAATGTTACCGAGTACTCAACACATGGCTTGCTCACTCGTCTAGCAACGACTTTGGCGTTTCCCTAGTATATTATGCGTATAAATGAGAGGGGTTTGAGATTAGTTGATATAAGGGCGCATCAACACTGTAAGGCCTAATGCGCCACTCGAGCCTAATAGACTGTGGAGGAAATGCCCATGCTAGCTAGATTCAGCGTTAGGTTTTGGGGAGGAAAAGGGATGTTCCCAGGTACTCAACACGTCTAACAACGACTTTGGCGTTTCCCTAGTGTTATCGAGTACTCAACACATGGAGTGCTCACTCGTCTTAACCCGACTTTGGCGTTTTTCTAGTATGGTTTCAGAGCGCGTCAACCAATTGTGTAGTCGTTGTCGCCGTCTTCGTAATGAAAGGAGGCTTTGACCTAGTTGAGGTTAAGTTGATTTTTTTCAAACGCTAGGTCATAATACGCAACTATAGCCTGGGGGATACAGGGAGGAAAATCCCGTGCAGATCAGAATCAGCTACGGGTAGGTGAAAGGAAAAGAGGGGTGCTCAGTGAAATTGACGTCTTCGCTTCGCTCATCCAATAATTTAATGATCCTAGCAATATGTAGAGGGCCTTATTGGTCATTTGATGAACAGCCCGTTTGAGTATAGGCCTAATAATGTGTTGGCCTACATATTAGAGTTGGATTATTTATAGTATTTAATTATTTACTCCCTTAAATCATTACGTAAATAATTAAAGATCCTTGCTATGAACGGCATAATGAGACATTAAATGAACACCTTATTGAAGTAAAATAATACCCAAATACATAAATTTGTAAAAAAAAAAAAAAAACGGCAGCCAAGCTCTCCTTCGAAAGTCTCTGGCTGTGAATGTTGTGAGATATAGAATTTGATCCAATCTTTTCATTCTTCCTCCCTAGTCTCACATTGAAAAGAAGTAAGATCATTTCGCTTGTTGACGAGCGCCAAGCCAACCATTTTCGTGGTAAAAAAATAAAAAATTTCAACTCATAATCATTACTTGCTGATCATTGACTTTTAAAAGTTCTTGTAATGAACCAAATTCAATGGCCAAGTAATTTTTTTATGATTTTGAGTTTTAGATTTTTATTTTTTTACCACGAAAATGGTCATATGGTTATGATTATGAGTTGAAAATTTTTACTTATTTTACCACGAAAATGAAATTGTCTTGGCGCTTGTCAACAGGCGAAATGATCTTACTTCTTTTCAATGCGAAACTAGGGAGGAAGAATGAAAAGATTGTCTCAAATTCTAATTGAGCGAGCGAAGCGAGCGTCTCCACTTGACTCTTATGGCTCGAATGTCTGTTTTTTTTTTTTGTTACTGCTTCGATACAGGTCGCACCGTTTCTCTGATCGACCTGAAATTTTGCACACATGTACATACCACCTAGGCGGGTTGCTGTATAGTTTTGTGGCAAAATCGTTCAAAAAGTTAAAAAGTTACATTAAAGTTAATTGAAAGTTTTTTTTTTAAACTAAACGGCGACAAAATCTGAGGTGGCCAAATCATTTAGAATGTCCGTCCGATCACGAATATGTTATTTTTATTTTGATCCGATAAGTAGTGTAGTCGGAAATTACATGATAAAAAAATCCCGTCACCATGGCAACGGAAAGTAGCTCAGCTTTTTGGCTCATGATAGCGGTCGAACGGAGGCTCGGATCGAGTTGAAATTTTGACCATCCGCAAGTTTCGTTCCCGATTGAATGCCATTAGTTTTGTGGCAAAATCGTTCAAAAAGTTATAAAGTTACATTAAGGTTAATCTAAAGTTTTTTTTTTTAAACTAAACGGCGACAAAATCTGAGGTGGCCAAATCATTTAGAATGTCCGTCCGGTCACGAATATGTTAATTTTATTTTGATCCGATAAGTAGTGTAGATAGAAATTACATTTTAAACAAAAGTAACGTTACCATGGCAACGAAAAGTCGCACAAGAATTCTGGTCACTATGTACTGCCACCTAGAAGTAATCAAGAGTTAAAATAGTTTTCCCAAAGAAATGATGTCAAGGTCCTCTAGATGGCGGTGGATTTTATCCATTCTCTCCTATTTTACAAATTTTCAGGTAAATCGGTCAAGACCTTAAAGACTTATTGGTATGTAACATTATGGGAATGTCGTACTCGGGTCGTGTTGCACGTACCGGTGCTCGCTCAACAACGCGTCCAACTGAGCGTTTTCCTAGTCTTATATCTCACAACATTCACAGACAAAGACTTTTGAAGGAGAGCTTGGCTGCCGTTTTTTTTTTAATATCAATTTTTGTATTTAGGGAGGATATCACATCTTTTTGCTGTTTGTTTCATATCAAGGCGTGAAATACTTGTAAACGATAATTCAAAGAAAGAGGGAAATTTCAAATGTAATTTTCATCTAAATTTCTCGGATGTACGGCTTAGACGGAGTTTGATTCACTTTCTAAATACGTAACTAGATATCAATACATTTCGGGTGAAGTAAATATTATTATACTATTATTATACTCGTCTTTTGTAAGAATTAAATTGGTGGCTGCATAGCTCAGTTGGTAAGAACGACTAAGGTCACGGATTCGATCCCCCGTGTAGTCACTTTTTAAATAGAGAGAGATATATTTGATATTTTGATATTTATTGGCTTAAAGGCGTGCTACATAGGGCACATAATAAATTCAGAGTTGTTCTGAATCGGCCTTGTTGATTCTGGCGTTGATCCGCGGGTGTTCGCACTGTCCATACCACTGATTGTTATATTCCCTATTAAAAAATATCGATCTTTGGTTGGTTATCGCTCACTCGTCGATTGCGTCGGGGTCTACAGGGTTGGCTTAGTCGCTTTGATTTACTATCCCCCACTGAATATCAGTTATATAACTGAGTGGGTAGACTCTAAATTCAATTTATTTATTTTTTATTTTATTTATAAAGCCCCTATAAGTGTAGCCAATGACAATATGGGTTATGAGTAAGAATGTACTAAATCTAATACATAATATATTAACTTCATGCTAATAATACTTAATCATATATGTATTCTAATTCTAATAGTGATTCTAAATCCAAATTATCACTTAACTGCTAAAACTAATGCAAATATTTACAGTGAAACAATGTTTATTTTATTCCAAGGCATAATGTTAATACAACTATGAAAAGTGAAAACTGATAGTAATATGTTTGAAAGATACCCTTTTTGTTTTGTTATTGCCTGGTATGTAGAAAGTAGAGTTTGGTGAATTTTACTCTTGAACATGGCGGGTGAATTTTTGGAATAGGTTTGAAGTAGATATTTGTTCCAGAGGCGGCTTGCTGTTATTATAAATGATTTGTTGCATTTCACCGTAGGATGTCTTGGTATTTGAAGTGTGTTAGCTGTGTGTCTATTGGTGCGATTGTGAATGCTTCCCATACGTGTGAAAGATTTAAATAGGTAAGGTGGGCATTGAGACTTCATTATTTTTTATATAAGCACTACGATCGCTAGAGTACGTCTGTCAGCGAGCTTAAGCCATTTAAGCTCAATATAATGAGGTGTTATATGCTCGTGACGTCTCACATCAGCAATAAACCGAACGCATGCGTTCTGTACTGTCTGTAGTTTAATGTTGAGTGTTTCTGTCAAATCATTGTAGACTACGGATGCATAGTCTATAATGGGGAATATAAGCGCCTGGAACTTTGCGTACGGAAACAGGCAGAAACGGACAATTTCGCTTGAGTTGATGCATTCTTGAGACTACTTTCTTTGTTAATGTATTTACGTGAGGCGTCCATGATAGTGTTTCATCCACTAAGAGACCCAGACTATTTACTGATTGCTGATACGGTATGACAGTATTGTTGATTGTGATCGGAGGGAGCAATGTCTTGTCTATTTTGCTTAGTAGCTTTTTATAACCAATCTACGTTTTTGATACATTAAGGGTTAAGTTATGGTCGTTTGTATAATTGGATGAGCGAAGCGAAGACTTCAATTTCACCGACCCCCCAAAAAATTTAGCTCGGGTGTTTTTTTTTTTTTTTTTTTTTTTTTTGTTTTTGTTTTTTTTTTTTTTCGTTTTTCTGTCTGTTTGTTCGCTCTCTACCGGGCAAACGGCATATGCGATCTTGATGAAAATTTGACACGACCTTCGTTTTCTCTGAACTTAGACTTGCCACGTTTTTGGGTACAATCGAAGAAATATTTCTCATGAATATCGTACTTTTACGATTTTTTTCGATTTTTAGTGCGATATTTTCGTGCCATTTGGGCTAATTCTGATCAAACGGGTGGGGCTACAACGTTCATATTTCACATGGACATTAAGGTTATGGTGATGTATTGCTTTCTGAAAGAAAAAGTTGAAAAAGTTAGCCAGAATCGAGGGAAATAAAGCTTTTAATATACGTTTTTTGACTTTTTGTGCGATATTTTCGTGCCATTTGGGCCAATTCTGACCAAACGGGTGGGGCTACAACGTTCATATTATACATGGACATTAAGGTTATGGTGATGTAGTACCTTTTGAAAGAAAATGTTGAAAAAGTTAGCCAGAATCCATAGAAATATAGCTTTTAATGTAAGATTTTTACGTTAAATAATAACAAATTAACAAGAAACAATAGAAACTTGACAACAATCACCTACAATGCGTCGGCAGAAAAACAAAGCACTTGCAAAAGTAAAGATATCCCACGCAAACTAAAAACTTTAAAAAAGCTCATCCATCAACGCGGCGGGACTTTAGCGTTTTCCTAGTTAACTAAACTAGATATATGTCACTGTGAAGTCGCTGTCATGTTGAGCGTCCTTAGATAGGAAGTGTGTGTACAGTTGTAAGTCATCGGCATACATATGATGTTCAGAATGCTCAAAACAATCAGATATGTCGTTAATATATACTGAAAACATCAAAGACCCTAAGACTGATCCTTGAGGGACACCGATTGATATTGATTGTAACCCACGTAAATTACTTGTTGACATCGATTGGACAGATATGAGGAGAACCAGCGAATTGCGAGATCCGCCAAGTTTTGCACGTTTAGTAAGAAGCAACTCGTGATGCACGCAATCAAAGGCTTTACTAAAATCAAACAAGGTTAAAAGTGCCATCTCTTTTTTGTCCATTGCAAACCGAATATCATCTGTAACTTTAATTAGTGCTGTTGTTGTATTGTGCCCCTTTCGAAAACCAGATTGAAAAGTGTTCAGAACATTATGCGTGGAGAGATGGCTTGAAGTTGTTCATTAACGATTTTTTCGAGAATTTTGCTTAGCACGCAGAGGAGACTGATAGGTCTAAAATCAACAGATGACACAGGGTTCGATATTTTTGGTATAGGTTTGACGTGTGCCATTTTCCATTGCATTGGAAATACGCCAGACTGTATAGGGAAAAGTTAAAAATATTCAAAAGCGATGCTAAAGTAATATATATGCATTTCTGAATAAATGTAATTGAGATATTGTCGTGACCCTTAGCTTCAGATTTGATGTTGCATGCAGCTTTAAATATGTCTTTCGGGTAGACGTGTGAAAAGTGAAAAGATTCAAGATCAGGTCGAGGTAGTGACTTGTACCGGTCTATTACATTCTTGATTCTATCTGGATCAGTGACTCTAGCAACGGATGAGAAGTGCGTATTTAGAGATTCTGCTGTAACAGACACGACGGGGGCCAGTCTACTTTTCACCCCAATGCCTAACGATCTTACTGCACTCCATAGGCTGGAGGGTGATTTTGAAGTATTAAACCAATTGTGAGTGAATTTAATTTTTGAGTTGCGGATAGATTGCTTTGTTCTGTTGCGAAGTATACGGTAAGTTTCATAGTCGTCACGGTCTTTAGTTTTGATATGGTGTCTGCTCGCAGAGTCTCGGTCTTTTAAAAGTCGTTTAATGTCTAGTGTCATCCATGGTGCAGGTGGGTGCTTGGCCCGTACAGTTTTAAGGGGGGCGTGTTTGTCGTACAGTCCTGTGAGTAACGAAGAGAAAATATCTACCTTATCGTCAATGTCATTGGTTTCTGCGATAACATGCCAGGTAGTATCATTAGCGTCCGCAAAAAAAGCTTTCGAGTCGAATTTGGAAAAGTATCTGTATGTTATTAGCTTCGGTGTATAAGGTAGGTCGGAGTAATAAGGACACCCGACTTATAAGGCCACTCGCCTGTATCTTCGTTGCTAGTGAATATTTTTTGACGATTCGACTTCTAGAGTGTATAGCTACTCCATCTGACCACAACGGTGCAAACTACATGCAATTACGACCGATAGAACAGTTTTGACAGCTGTTTGTTTGTCATCCGCGTTTCTCAGGCGGTGTTTTATAAGAAACGGAAGGTAAGAAAAAAAATCGGTTAAAGGACATGAATAGTGATAGATATTAAATATATACTTTATATTGAAGATTAGTTATTCAAGTATATGATTGAAGAATTTTTTTCGATTAATTACATTTTGAATTGAAATATGACTAGGATTATCACAAACGTGCTGTTTTGGTAAAAAGGCCACTGACATAACCTCACAATGAAGATCAACATTACTGTCGACTTACTTGAAAGCTCATTGTTGGAGTAAACCCTAGGCCTAATTTTATGCCCGTTGTTGTCAGAGTAGTCAGAAAAATTGTCATAATAAAATTTTTCTAAAATTTTAAATTAAAAAAAAAATTATTCATGAATCCTTAAATTTACTTCCTGTTTAGTATATGATGGCACTGACAACATGCCCAAAGTAAATAAAATATGTCAAATACCATAGGCAATAATAACAAAGCTACAAATATGTTTGAAATGGATTTTATATCATTATAAACACATAAAATATAAAATGGCCTTATTATCAACACGTGCTTTTAATAAGGCCACTTTACACAATATTATATTTTAATTAGTTTTAGACAATATCCTAATTACTAAAATATGTTGTTTAGTTTATTGTATAACCAATGCCTTGAATATTATTTCCTGAAATTTTTGAGCCTCTACCTCTTCCCACTTAAATTTTACTAAATAAAATTCCTTAGGGTGGCCTTATTACTTCAACTTACCTTATTTGGGAATTTTTAGAAAAAATACAGCATAAATAAGGTCATGACTTGACTGTCCAAATTTTTGAAGAAGACTGTGGCAATCTGAGGCTATTACGTCAAGATTACTCTCTGATGTGGCAGTGTGAAATATGTTGCTGTATGGTTGTTGCAAGGAGGTGATTCCAATGTTATAAACATTTGATAAACCTTGTACTTTGGTAGGTGATACCTACTTTGTTTGAGAAACCTTGATTGTTGTTATGTTTTGGATGTGTATTTGGTTGTCGTGGGTAACCCCCAAGATGTCTGGCTTGAAATAGCAAATAAACTGACTTGCTATTACTAGGAAAACGCTCAGTTGGACGCGTTGTTGAGCGAGCACCGGTACGTGCAACACGACCCGAGTACGACATTCCCATAATGTTACATACCAATAAGTCTTTAAGGTCTTGACCGATTTACCTGAAAATTTGTAAAATAGGAGAGAATGGATAAAATCCACCGCCATCTAGAGGACCTTGACATCATTTCTTTGGGAAAACTATTTTAACTCTTGATTACTTCTAGGTGGCAGTACATAGTGACCAGAATTCTTGTGCGACTTTTCGTTGCCATGGTAACGTTACTTTTGTTAAAATGTAATTTCTATCTACACTACTTATCGGATCAAAATAAAATTAACATATTCGTGACCGGACGGACATTCTAAATGATTTGGCCACCTCAGATTTTGTCGCCGTTTAGTTTTAAAAAAAAACTTAAGATTAACTTTAATGTAACTTTATAACTTTTTGAACGATTTTGCCACAAAACTAATGGCATTCAATCGGGAACGAAACTTGCGGATGGTCAAAATTTCAACTCGATCCGAGCCTCCGTTCGACCGCTATCATGAGCCAAAAAAGCTGAGCGACTTTCCGTTGCCATGGTAACGGGACTTTGTTATAATGTAATTTCCGACTACACTACTTATCGGATCAAAATAAAAATAACATATTCGTGATCGGACGGACATTCTAAATGATTTGGCCACCTCAGATTTTGTCGCAGTTTAGTTTGAAAAAAAAACTTTCAATTAACTTTAATGTAACTTTTTAACTTTTTGAACGATTTTGCCACAAAACTATACAGAAACCCGCCTAGGTGGTATGTACATGTGTGCAAAATTTCAGGTCGATCAGAGAAACGGTGCGACCTGTATCGAAGCAGTAACAGAAAAAAAAACAGACATTCGAGCCATAAGAGTCAAGTGGAGACGCTCGCTTCGCTCGCTCAATAAAAGTGTTTTACGTTTGATTTATCGACTGTAGTTTTTATATTCAAATTGTTTTTACAATTTTGGCGACCGTGACAGGACCCGTGAATATAACAAGATGGATAAATTGATACGTTTACGAGCGCCAGTTCGTTATGCAGTGACGCGATCTTCGAGATTGATTTGACACCGCCTGTACAATGTTAGATACATTGTGGCAGCCGAAGTACCTTGTTTAGAAAATAGTATTGTTGTGATAGTTGATGTTTTTAGAGTTGGGATTGTGTTTTTGGTCTGGAATGAGTTATTAGTTTTGTGTTTATAACAGAATAGAATAGATGATTATCACGAACTGTGGCTTTAATATTATTACTAGTATATACTACGAGTCCGTGATAACTGGCGCCCAACAAGATAAGCACGAACCCAGCCCTGGAGGTAAGCTAGACCTCAGCCTAGACTAGATCCGAGTTTGTGAAGAAACAGTTCAGGACTGCAGTGACTAGGTCATAGATAGGCCTACTACTATTCCTTTGGACTAGGCCCACTGCACGTGCGACGACTCGAAGGGGTCACTTAATTTATTTGTCTGGTTATAAATTAATTTGTGTCAGGCATGGACAATTGGCAGGCAACCCCAACCATCCCACAAGTCCCATTAGGCCTAGTTGACCAACAAGATGCCATCCTTAATATGTTGGTGCAAATGCAATAACAGATAAAAAAACTAGAGGGAAGCCTGGCAGCAACCCAGCTAGGGCCACCATTAAACTTAGAGACCACACCAGAACTAGTACCAGTAGACCTACAACCCAATAGATCTGCCAGCGTCAGTAGCCCCAGGTCCCCCAGAGACATTCCACTCAAAGATATTCTTGCATGGTCAATACCCTCATTTAGTGGCCTAGGATTTGAAGACCCGGAGGATTTCATACGTACTTGCGAGGAGGTATTTACAGACGCGGATATCCTAAATTCGTGCTGGGTGGCTATTGCCACTGGCCATCTTTGAGGAGATGCACAACATTGGTGGCAAGGCCGCCAATATTCTAGGCCGACATGAGAAATATTCAGAACCAACATGAACAATCGCTTCAACGATCCGTCGCTGCTTGAATCTCTTGCCGCGGAACTACATGGAGAAAAACGAAAAAAAGGAATACAAATTGAAACGTTTATTCAACAAAAGGTACTGCTGCATCAACGCCTATACAAGGACTGTCCGGCTTCTGCCTCAATAAGGACTACTATTGAGCTACTAGACAGTCGCATACGCCCATTTCTACGAGCACCGCTTCCTCAATCAATCGAAGAGCTCACGACTCGAGCTATTCAAATAGAGCGTGATCTCGAATCTGAGGACAGTCCCCGAAGGATCACCGTACCCATAGAAAGCAGGCCATCACAAAATGCACCTCAAGCAGTGGACGTACTACCGGCAAGCCGACGATCAACAGCATCACTGGAGACAACGATGCAACAGTCTCCAACAACATCCAACAGAGACGTTGAATGTTACAATTGCAAAGGATTGGGTCACTACTCCTCCGATTGCGATCAACCTCCTTCCATCCGCACTCAAGAAATAAGAGCTGCCCGTCAGGGAAACGGAATGGGAGCAGGCCATTTGTAGACACCTCCCCCACGAGTGGATTAACACAAACAAGTGACATCGGACACTTGGACAGTTTATACCGGGAGAAATTAACTGAGATGTGAAGAATAAAAAACTGCGAAAAGAAAATTTAGATAAAAAAGAGAATGTCCCGGAAGAATTCGACGTGTTGGAAGATGATGGAAGGAGAGCCAAGAGAATAACTGAGAGGACAAAACTTACACAGGCATCAGTAGCATTGATATCCTACCAAGTAATATACCCAGACACTCCGGCAATCGAAGTAAGCATTGCAGGCCTCCACTTCCAGCTAAATTGGACACTCAGGCTACATTGAACTGTGTGGACACTGACTTTGCTAACAACTTACAGATGTCAATAGACGCAGAAGAAGTAAAGATTGGATTAGCGGTGAAGGGAAATGGTTATCTTTCGAAAGGGAAGTGTAATTTAAATGCCCAGAGTGGCAACCTAGAGCTTACATGGACTGCCCAAATTGTTAAAGATTTAAACCACCCAATCATACTAGGAATTCCGTTTTTAGAAGAGTACGGAATCAAAACTGACCACGAGAGTAAACATATCATCTTAGGCAAAGAGACAAGGGAAGTTGTAGGCTGGTCTAAACTTAAACCTCCGCTACCACGTAAATGTAACGCCAAAATCTTCAAACCATTGGTTGGAACCGATGTGACTAATCCCAAGGAGAGAAAAGAGCTGCTTGACCTACTCACACAGTTTGGAGACGTCTTTAGAGACGGGATTGGGCGGACTAAAACAGGTAGACACCAAATTGAGGTAACAACCAATCAGCCAACAAAATCACCGCGATACCCTCAAAACCCAGAAAAACAACGAGAAATAAACGAGCATGTGCGACAACTAGAATCAGAGGGCCTCATAGAGAAAAGCAACTCAAATTGGTCATCTCCAGTGGTATTAGTCAACAAAAAGGATGGTACTAGGAGGTTTTGCGTCGACTACCGCCGTTTGAACAAAGTTACCACATCTGACGCATTTCCCATGCCAAACCTGTCTGACACATTGTATGGCATGTCAGGAGCAACCAAATTTACAACATTGGATCTCAGAGCGGGCTTCTGGCAGGTAGAAATTGAACCTTCATCAAGGAAATACACTGCATTTTGCACACCAGCGGGACTATTTCAATGGAAAGTCCTACCATTTGGACTGAAGAATAGTCCTGCTACGTTTCAAAGTTTGATGTCTGAAGTCTTTAGGGATTTCATAGGTATATTCTGCTATGTATACATCGACGATATCGTTGTGTTTAGTCGAAATCACAAAGAACATCAGAGACATCTAAGTATGGTGTTAACAAGACTGCGACAACATAGGCTCCGTTGTAACCTACAGAAATGCGTCTTTGGAAATGATCACGTCCTGTATCTGGGTCATATTGTCAGCGCAGAGGGTGTGGCAGCTCCAAATGAAAAACTAGTGGCTGTGGAAAATTATCTTCGGCCCAAGAATATTAAAGAGTTTAGACAGTTCTTGGGGCTCTGCTCTTGGTACAATAACTTTATAGACAGATATGCAGACCTGGCATCTTCCCTTACGGACATGCTGCAGGCACATAAAAGGTGGAAATGGACAGAAGAACATGTAAACGCTTTTGTACACCTCAAACAGCTGCTTGTTGGGTCAAACCACTTGCATTACCCAAACTATGATGAGAAGTTTTACTTACAAACAGATGCAAGCGAGATTGGACTTGGGGCCGTACTGTACCAGTTGAAAGAAGAGATCAGAAATGTTATTGCTTATGCCAGCGCTAAACTAAGCAAAACAGAACAACGCTATTCAGCTCATGAAAGAGAATGTTTGGCAATTCTGTGGGCTACAAAAAAATTCCGGCTCTTCCTTGAGGGACGAGCGTTTACGATCATCACAGATAATCAGGCGTTAGTTTGGCTCCACCAAACCAAGGATGAGTACAGCAAGCTTACGAGGTGGGGGATTCAACTATCTGGGTTTAACTTTGACGTTGAACACAGACCGGGAAAACAAAACCAGGCTGCGGACGCTCTTTCCAGGGCCCCAGTTGGCGAGGCGGAAGAGTGGGTAGATGATTGGGACAGAACTAGCCCTCCGGTAAACGCGTCAGGGGTTCGACAACCACATCTGTGGATCATCGACACGCAGTGTGATAATAAGACATGGAAGGTTGTGATAAATGCACAACAAAGAGATCTTAAAGTTCAAGGAATCATTGCAAACTTAGAAAGAGACATATTAGACTTAGAAAGAGATAGACAAATTGATTCAAACCATCGCATGATAAGAGGTCTTCTTCAACGGAAGACAGCAACCAAAGACAACCTGGAACAATGGGCGGTAGTGGTTCCTGCAGAAGCAGTAGCGGCTGTCATTTTTAGTGGGCATGATGATGGATTTGCAGGACATCCAGGTTGGCGACAGACGCTTTCTCTAATAAAAAAGCGTTTTACATGGCCGAGCATGAGGAAAGATATTAAAGAATACGTAAGATCCTGTATGATCTGCGTGCGTTGTAAACCTGTTACAAAAAAGCCAGCCATGGGGCTTCGAGGACGTATCACATATGCTCCGTGGGAGACTTTATCTTTGGACTATATAGGCCCATATCCTAGAACACAGAAGGGAAAACTTTACATACTTGTGGTTACTGACCTTTTCAGAAGATGGGTGGAACTGTTTCCCATGTCCGATTCGACAACCGAAAAAACGGTCAGGCTGTTAGAAAATGAAGTGTTTTCGAGGTATGGCTACCCCCGGAACATTTTATCGGACAATGGGCCACAATTTGAATCCTTGCTGTGGCGACAAACTTGTAACAGATGGGGCATCAATCTCTGGACAACTCCTGTTTACGACCCAAGAGCCAATCCCACTGAAAGACGGAATCAAGAGATAAAGAAACTATCACGGATCAACATTTTAGCCCATAGAAACCACAAGAAGTGGGATGTTGCCTTACCAAGAATAGGTTTTTGCCTACGTGACCGCAAAAACGAAGCTACCAACTTCTCGCCTGCACAACTGATGTTAGGACGGGAACTCAGACGGCCTGGAGATTGGGCACTGTACGGTGAAGCAAATGGGAATGAAGTGTTACTGGAAGAATGGTACGACAACAAAACAGAACGTCAACGTCGCATCAAGGACGAGGCTACCAAAAATTCGGAAAACTACTGTGCTGCCAGAATAGGGGTCGCCACAGAAGAATTCGGTTTGGAAGCAGGTGATGCTGTCATGGTGAAAAATCACCCGCTGTCTAATGCAGAAGAAGGAATACATGCAGGTTTCGAACCTAAATGGATTGGACCATATCACATTGTGGACAAAATCGGCAATGGTGTGTACATTATTGATCGCAACGGTCCAAGAGGGGGCTAGACAAAGTATCACCGCACCCAGATTCAAAAGATTCACCAACGTGATCCACGGTTTATTACGGCTGACGACGCTTCTAGTGTGAATGAGGAAGAATTTCCGCTCGAAAAGCAGATCCAGGAAGAGACGGAGCAGGATGGTGTAACATCCGAAATGGACGAAGACACTATCGTCGACCCACCGCCAAAACGACGGGCAGCAGACCCACAGAGACGAGAGGATTTCATGCTTCAAAAATGCTTGGAATAATCATTTTTTTAAGTTCTCAGTAATCTCTTCGATCACCAAGAACTTAAGTCTGTAGGGGGGAATGTGTTGACAAGATTAGCAATGATAACTGTTGTTTATTAAATGACACTGTTGTTATGACAACAGCCATACATGGAGTATACATAGTACATAGAGATGCATACTATTATACAACATCTTCCCTTCTTCATTTATGTATAATTAACAATTTTACTTGATTTAATTATTATTCCTTGTATTGTAACGGAAGTATCACTCTTCTTCCACTGCTCACTGATGTGAGTTCGTATCTTCTGTCCAGGCGAGTCTTGGGTGTGAGCCGGCACCAGTTGAACTTCCTGCTCTATGTCTGGCTGATCTACATGAGGTTCAGATTCATTCAATCTGGTGGCAGTTTGTAGGCCTACTTTGGTGACATCAGGTTCCCTATCTGTGTCAGCCTGGACTGGAGCTTCTCGTATGAATTTTCTATTTCTTCGATACTTTGATCCATTCACATCCACAATGTAGGGGAGACCGGGGCTAGTTGGCCACGTTTTTACAGTTGGAATTTTAGCAAGGAATCTAATTAAAGAAATGATTGATATCTTTCTGTAATCATTTCTTCAATCTTTGCTGCACTTAAAAAAAAATACTTCAATTTTTTAGTTACTTAGTTTAATACAATAAACAACAAAAATAACTTGGAATGTGAATTGGCCAACCTGCCCCGTGTCAGGGGTTGGTTGGCCCAGTACATGGGGCTGGTTGGCCCAGTACATAAGAATAGTTATTTTTGTTGTTTATTGTATATTTTTAAAATGTTGAAGGATTTTTTTTGAAGTGCAACGCAGATTGAAGAAATGATTACAGAAAGAAAGAAATCATTTATTTCATTAGATTCCTTCCTAAAATTCTAAATGTAATAACGTGGCCAACCAGCCCCGGTCTCCCTAGGTCTGTATCAGAAATTCCACTTAACCTGCAAAGTGAATGGGTGGGCCAACCAGCCCCATCACGCATTTATACATATTGTTTGCGTTTGTATTAGATCCTACAGTTTAATTATGGTTTCAATACTAAATATACAATCCCTAAAGGATATTGTACAATTAAATTATTTACTTTAGTATAAATTATTGAAAACGGAGTGGTTTATAATGAAATACGTAGCTTGGTTAAAAGTTACAAACCAGCTGTCAAAAATTCATTTTGCTCTCAGACACAGTGCTGTAAAACTAGGGTCTTGAAATTTTCACAGCCATCTCAAGTAGTGAACACGCATGTTCAATTCAAATTTTGGCGGCAATGGCCTTTTAGATATCGAGATCTGTCTGGTGGGCCAACCAACACTTGGGCCAACCAGCCCGGTCTCCCGTAGGATCTGGTTAACAGTTTCTCGGCTACAGTCCCGGGTCGCCACAGCTGTAGTATTGACATAGGCTAGGCTATGCCCAGCCATTGTGTAATCATCATGTAACAGAATGTAAGCCTACTGTGACTGTGAATAAACGTACATCTCTGAATGCAAGCGAAGTCCTTTGGTAAGTCCCTATAGGCTAGTTTAAATACTGCATAGGCCTGGAATATTACATTGGCGACTTGGATGAAATTATTATCATCATTCAATTGTTAAATCATGGATGATAACAATATAAAGGCATTTAATTGTGATGGTGAGCAGACTTCCCTAGGACAGAGATGGGCACGCTGGCTACGTGCATTTGAATATTATGTAGAGAGCCAGAACATCTCTGTGCCTAGGAGGAAGAAGGCCATGCTCTTGCATAAGGCTGGCATGGATGTGCAGGATGTGTTTCATTCATTGACGTTGCCCACGGGAACGGGAACGGGAACGGACGAGTATAGAACGGCAGTAGACGCCCTAACCTCGAAATTCACGCCCAGGACTAATGTTCCTTATGAACGTATTAAGTTTCGTGCTTTAGCCTAAGCCGAAAATGAAACTGTAGATAAATACGAATCACGTTTAAGGCGTCAAGCGTTGGTATGCGATTTCGAGGATAAAATAGATGAACACCTAAGGGATCAAATTTTAGACAAAGTTTTCTCCAAGGCACTAAAACGGAAGTTGATAGAAATAGGGCCTAGTATGACGTTACAGTCGGTATTAGATACCTCTCGGTCGTGGGAGGACGCTAATATCAAGGAACAGGATTTGCAGAAGGTAGGCCTAGCAGGTCTCACTGAGGAGGTGAGAGGAATGCAAATCCAGGGGCGACCAACATGGAAACAAAAAGCAAAATGTTTCTCATGTGGTTTCAAAGGTCATTTCAAGGGAGATCCAGCATGTCCAGCTGTTGACCAGCAGTGTCACACCTGCGGTAAAAAGGGGCACTTTACCTCATGTTGTAAATCCAAGGATAAACGGGAGGACCATGACACACGCACACCTAAGCATTCTAGGCCTAGGCCTAGAATAAAAAGAAGCCTAACAGAGTTCATCAAGTAGATGACCCTGAATCTGAAAGTGACACAGATTCACATGCATTTAGGTTAGTGGCGGGACTAAATAATTCCAAAGTTGAATTATTACACGTTACGATAGGTGGCGTAGCCTTAAATGTGCTCATAGACTCAGGGGCGACCTGCAATGTTATAGACGGACAAACGTGGCAACGTTTAAAAGAGAATAACATTAAGTGTAAGTCTTCTCTGTTAAAAAAGTTGTTGTACCCTTATGGCACTCGTACACCACTGCCAGTCCTTGGTAAATTCTCTGCCGAGATTCAGGTTAGTCCCGACCGCATAGAAAATGCAATGTTCTATGTGATTGAGGGGATAGGCCAACCGCTTCTTGGAAAGGAGACATCAGAAAAACTTGGTATTCTAAAAATTGGATTGAACTTAGTTAATAAGGTCGATGTAGGCCTAGGTTCTACAAAGAAAATGGGGAAGCTGAAGGGGTTTCAACTGCAGTTGCCTATCAAGCATGATGTGAAACCTGTCTCACAACCCCTGAGGAGGATTCCTGTGCCACTCCAGAAGAGGTTAATGAAGAAACTTGATGAACTTGAGGAGATGGATATCATAGAAAAGGTTGTAGGACCGTCGAAATGGTCATCGCAGTTAGTCGTTGTACCCAAGGATGATGGAGATATACGCATATGTGTAGACATGAGGCAGGCAAATGCTGCAATAGAAAGAGAAAGACACCACATTCCGACTTTTGATGAACTGCTTCCAGAACTTAACCAAAGTACGGTTTTTAGCAAGCTAGATATCAAAAACGCGTTCCATCACATCGAACTTTGTCCGGAGTCTCGTGAGATTACAACATTTCTCACAAATAGAGGCCTTTACAGGTACAAGAGACTTATGTTCGGGGTGAACTGCGCTCCTGAAATGTTTCAGAACATTATGGAACAGTTGCTTCAAGGTTGCGAGGGTGTCCTTATCTTCATCGATGATATTGTAGTTCATGGAAAAACAAGGTTGGAGCACGACCGGCGACTTGCCAAAGTCCTAAAGATTTTAGAGTCAAGAGAAATCACTCTAAATGAGGCAAAATGTCAGTATGGTGTGAGTTCCATCACCTTCATGGGCCACCGTCTATCTGATAGAGGTATTGAGGCTACGACGAGCAAGATTGAAGCAGTTAACAATTGCCGCGAGCCGAGAACGAGTGAAGAGGTGAGGAGTTTCTTAGGTTTGGTGAACTTCGTAGGAAGGTTCATTCCACATCTATCCACCATCACGGAACCATTGAGAAGGCTTATGAAACAAAACGTTCAGTTTGTTTGGGGCACTGATCAAGCAAATGCTTTTCTGCAACTGAAAAAGCATCTAACAGAACCATGCTTGTTAGGATACTATGATCCTGAGGCAAAAACTCAAATTGTTGCAGATGCTAGTCCTGTCGGACTTGGAGCCGTTCTCATCCAATCAGGACAGGATGGTCCACGGATTATAAGCTACGCCAGCAAGAGTTTAACAGATGTTGAATCACGCTACTCCCAAACAGAGAAAGAAGCATTGGCTCTAGTGTGGTCATGCGAACATTTCCACCAGTATCTATTCGGAAAGGAATTTGAGCTTGTTACAGATCACAGGCCGCTCGAATTTATCTTTGCACCAAAATCGAAGCCATGTGCTCGAGTAGAACGCTGGGTGCTTCGTCTACAATCATACAATTACGTAGTTGTATACCGTCCAGGCAAATCTAACATTGCCGATCCACTTTCAAGACTGTCAGCTCCTTTCAGCAAACAACAAACGTTTGACGAAACAGGAGAATGTTGTTTTAATGTTCTTGTACAAAGTATTACGCCCGTTGCCTTATCTGTTAACGACATTTAACAGGAATTTGAAGGAGATAGCGAACTTCAAGCTGTGTCTAAAAGTTTGGCAAATGGGTCATGGGAGGAATCAACTAAACCTTACCATGCATTCAAAACAGAGCTGAGTCAAGTGGGAAATACTATTCTTCGGGGATCTCGTTTAGTAATTCCAACAGCCCTGAGAGAACGCACATTGGAGTTAGCCCACGAGGGACACCCGGGGATGACCAGCATGAAACAACGCATTAGATCAAAAGTATGGTGGCCAGGTATCGATCGAGATTGTGAAAACCATGTAAAATCATGTTATGGATGCCAACTGGTTGCATCACAAGATCCACCTGAACCAATCCGAAGAACAGAGTTTCCAACTCAATCTTGGCAGGATATTTGTGTCGATCTTCTGGGTCCATTACCTTCGGGACACTACTTGCTTGTAACTGTCGATTATTACAGCAGGTACTACGAGGTTGATATTATGAAATCTGTTACGTCACATCAGACAATCGAAAAACTGAAAACAATATTCGCACGATATGGGCTTCCAGCTACAATCAGATCCGACAACGGACCTCAATTCGATAGTGAAGAATTTCGAAACTTCTGTGAAGTGAACAACATACAAATACGATACACCACACCGCTATGGCCCCAAGCCAACGGTGAAGTTGAGCGACAAAACCGCTCCATACTGAAACGTCTCAAGATTGCTCAAGCAACAGGCACCAATTGGAAAGAAGAACTTCTGACCTACCTTGCCTTGTATCGCAGCACTGCACATTCGACAACAGGAGTAAGCCCTGCGGAATTGATGTTTAAACGCAAGATGAGAGACAAGTTACCGTCGTGCTTTACTGCAAAAGAAGAAGATGGAGAAGTTCGGGACCGAGATACGGAAAGAAAATGGAAGGGAAAAGTATATGCTGACAAAGCACGCAATGCTAGAGACAGTGAGATAGCTGAAGGCGATTTGGTGTTGACTAAACAACCAAAGGCTGACAAACTAACAACACCTTTCCATCCTATTCCTAACCGAGTAGTAGAAAAGAATGGTAACAGCATAACAATCCAAACCCCCGATAATGTCCAATATACCCGCAACTCGTCCTTCTTTAAAAAATTCATATCCAATCCCCGTACCACTCTTCAGCCAAACAGGTATACCGGTACTGATGGCAACAACAAACCACCTGGAGAGAAGGAAGGTCTAATCCATTGTGATCCTGGGGGTGCCGGAACATCATCAACTTGCCACCAGCTTCCGGTGTCCACACCACTACAGGTACCAGAACCACCTGAGCAACAGGTCACGCAGACATTCGCAAGACCTCAACGGGAAATCAGGTTACCTTCACGATACCAAACCTGATTGCATTATGAAGTATGACATAGAGATTGTTCTCATTTCTTTAGAATATTATAGTTATTCCTAAAATTAGTTATTACAATTCATTACGTTAATTACGTTGCTTATCATATGTAAAGGTAGTATATTACCGTATTAAGTTAAATGCGTAAAGTAATTGTGTAACATCCTGTTCTGGACTGCTCTAGGCAGCTCGATGTCACACGGAGCTAGGCTCACGGCGAGCTCACAGTGCCTTGGCTACAGCGCCTGCGCAGTACAGTCTGAACCAGTATGGTGGTGAATAAAAGACGTGCAAGATTAAATTCGTGACTATTACTATTGTTTAATTAATAGCACATTTCAAGTGGCGACGCGGGTGAAAACAAGTTTCAATACGTAAATCACACGATATTAAGCGATAAAGTAGGTATTAAATTACGGCGAAATGTCTAAGGAAATAGATATTCACGGCATTCCAAACTTCGACTGTGTGAGCGATGACGCTGCATCCCTAGGCCAGCGGTGGCGTCGTTGGAAGCGCGCATTCACATTCTTTGTGGAGGGAAAGGGAATAACCCTAGACACTCAAAAACGATCACTACTATTGTCGGCGGCAGGAATAGACGTACAAGACATTTGGGAAACCCTACCCGAATCTGTGGAGGATCCTGAAAATACTGACTTGTATGGCACAGCATTAAGAGCACTGGACAGGTATTTCACACCTCAGTCTAACATTCCATATGAGAGACACATATTTCGTAACATGGCCCAGGAGCCTAGAGAAAGAGTTGAACAATATGTAACACGACTAAAGCGACAGGCGACGTTGTGCAGCTTTGGTGACAAGGAGATGAGAACATTAGAGACCAAATAATTGAAAAGTGTGTTTCTAATGCTTTAAGGCGTAAATGCCTAGAAAAGGGTCAAAACCTTACACTACTAACACTCAGAAACGTGGCGCGAAGCTAAGAAGAGGCTGAAGCACAGGCAAAAGTGATGGAAGGAGGCTCTAATCAAGAAGTGAATAAAATAGACTCCAAAGCCCAGGGTTCCAGTTCCAGACAGAGTAGGTCTAAGCCTAGGACAGATGAGTGGAAATCAAAGCAGACCTGTTATAGGTGTGGAAAAACTGGACACATAAGCAGTGATAAAACTTGCCCTGCTATAGGGAAAGAGTGTAACCGGTGCAAAAAGCTAGCCATTATAAACAATGTTGCAAAACCAAAGCAGGCCTAGACAAGAAGGGCTATGTGCCTAAAAGCAAAAAGACAGGCAATAAACGAGTTCACCAGGTCAAATCTGACTCAGACCATGACACAAGTGATACGGAGTATGCATTTCAAATCAGTGGGTCAAAGAACTCAAGTAGGCCTAACCCTATCGACAGTGAGGGGAAAATTAACCTACAGGTAGGCGGAGTTTCAATGCTAATGTTGATTGATTCTGGTGCTAGCTGTAAGGTGGTATGCCAGCAACAATGGGAACACAGTAAACAAGGGGCAACCAAGTGGCAACAGGCAAACAAAGTGGCATAAAATGCAAAACTGAGAAAACCAACAAGAAATTGTTTGCTTATGGAAAAGAAGAAGAACTGGAAGTGATTGGAAAGTTCACATCCAAAGTGGAAGTTGGAGAAAACTCGATAATCGCAGACTTCTACGTCATCAAAGAAGATGGAATATCTATCCTGGGTAAGGAAACTTCAATCAAACTTAATCTTCTGCGAATGGGCCTAGACCTGAACGCTATTCAAGAAGATATATTCAAAGAACATGAAGATGTGTTCAAGGGGTTTGAAGAAGGCAGAGGTAAGCTGAAAAACTTTCAGTTACAAATACCAATAGACAAATCTGTCAAACCGGTAGCACTACCTGCTCACCGGGTCCCATATCAATTGAGGGATAAGGTGAAAAATAAGTTGGAGGAACTTCTCAAACTAGATATTATTGAGAGGGTAGAAGGACCAACACCATGGGTGTCTCCTCTAGTTGTGCGACCTAAGCCAGATGGCGATATTAGGCTATGCTGAGATATGAGACGTGCCAATGAAGCAGTGATTAGGGAACGCCATCCAATCCCTACCAATGATGAAATTATCCAAAATCTAAGTGAGAGTAAGTTTGTCAGGTAAGCTTGACATAAAGTGGGCTTACCACCAGGAGGAACGTTGTTATGAGGCAAGGGAGATTACAACCTTTGCTACCCATGTAGGCCTATTTAGGTTTAAGAGGTTAGTATTGGGGTGTCCTGTGCTCCGGAAATGTTCCAGAGAATTATACAACAAGCTCTCCAGGGGTGCGAAGGGGTAGAGAATTTTCAAGATGACATTGTTGTCCACGGCAAAACGCAAGAAGAACATGACAACAGACTGAGAGGTGCACTCAAAACCATCCATGGAAAAGGACTGACGCTGAATCGAGAGAAATGTCAACTCCGAGTCAGCGAAATCGCCTTCGTAGGACACCACATCTCAGGAAAAGGGGTCCGGCCAACAGAAAGTAGCATTGAAGCAGTGCAGAACTTCAGGAGGCCAGAAACAGCAGAGGAGGTACGTAGCTTTCTGGGGCTTGTAAACTTCAGTGCAAAATTCATTCCGGATTTATCAACAATCTCGGAACCACTCAGGAAGCTAACACGCAGTTCTGAAAAAATTTTCCTGGGGAACGGAACAAGAGGTAGCTTTCAAAACTCTGCAAACATACTTGACTAAAGCAGAGACATTGGGTTTCTACGACAAAAATGCAAAAACGACAGTAATATCAGACGCGAGTCCTTACGGTCTGGGAGCTGTACTAGTCCAGTCTCAAGCAGAGGGTCCTCGTGTGATATGTTACGCCAGTAGAACCCTATCTGCAGTTGAACGTAGATATTCCCAAACCGAGCGAGAAGCACTAGGGCTTATCTATGCCTGTGAGAGGTTTCACTTGTACATATATGGTATAACATTTGACCTGATTACTGATCACAAGCCATTAGAAGTGATTTTCTCACCAAGGTCAAAGCCGAGCGCTAGAATTGGCCGTTGGGTACTACGCATGCAACCCTACAAATACAAGGTTGTATACAAACCGGGCAAGACCAACATTGCTGATTCATTATCAAGGTTGGTACAAGGATCTGGAGACTCCAAGAATACTGTCGAAGAGATAAATGATTACGTGCGCTGGGTAGTCAGCGAGTCTACGCCGAGAGCCATGTCAGCACGTGAAGTGGAACGAGCTTCAGAGAGGGACCAAGAACTGACCGACGTTCGCAACAGCATTCAGTCGGGGAAATGGGACGATACTAACCGATCATACCGACTCATTCAGGATGAGTTATGCAACGTGGGGAAAATTGTCCTACGCGGAACACGTTTGATAATACCTAAATCGCTAAGACAGCGAGCCCTTGACATAAGTCACGAGGGACATCCTGGAATGACTTCAATGAAACAACGATTGAGAACAAAAGTCTGGTGGCCCCAGATGGACAGAGACGTAGAAAACCATGTGAAAACATGCCATGGATGCCAAATCGTTTCTAAATTCGATCCTCCATGCAGAACTCATAAGAACGCAACTGCCAGAGAAACCATGGGAACATCTAGCGATTGATTTTCTAGGTCCTCTGCCCACCGGGGAGTACATATTCGTAGCAGTTGATTACTACAGCCGATTCTTCGAAATTGAGATTATGAGGAAGATCACAACGGAGAAACTCATACCTGTTTTAGATGTGATGTTCGCCAGACATGGGAATCCTGTCTACATCCATTGTGACAACGGTCCTCAACTGATCAGCAAGGAGCTGAAATCCTACTTCAATGAGTTAGGAATAGAACTTCATAACACAACTCCATTATGGCCGCAAGCCAACGGCCAG
Organism: Sweltsa coloradensis; assembly: GCA_024449915.1. Lineage (NCBI taxonomy): Eukaryota > Metazoa > Arthropoda > Insecta > Plecoptera > Chloroperlidae > Sweltsa > Sweltsa coloradensis. Next base: position 24,767 of record JAMZAV010004398.1, read on the forward strand.
GTGGAGCGACAGAACAGATCGTTAGTAAAGCGTCTGAAGATAGCCCATGCTATGGGAAAGGATTGGAAGGAAGAACTAAACAAGTTTCTAATCATGTACCGTTCGACACCACATAGCACGACAAACAAATCTCCAGCTGAGCTACTGTATAACAGAAAGATTCGAACTAAACTACCAGACCTTAACGCAGAAATCCTAAATGACGAAGAAGTAAGAGATCGCGACAGGGAGAAGAAGGAATGGGGTAAACGTTATGCAGATGAGAAACGACTTGCAAGAGACAGCGACGTGCAGGTGGGAGATCAAGTTCTACTCAAACAAGCCAGACAAGACAAACTTACAACTCCATTCAATCCAGAGCCAGTAAGGGTTACAGAGAAAACAGGGAACTCTGTTGTAGTCCAAACACCAGAGGGAGCAAGATACAGGAGGAACACAACCCATGTGAAGAGGTTCCATCAACAAAACACACCTCCTGAACCAGTAAGCGAACCGGCCGAGACTACGAGCCCAACTCAACAGCGAGATCCAGACCCTGGGAGCAGTAAGTCTACAGGTCCGATGCTGACTCCTCAGAGAAGACCAAGAAGGGAAGTAAAACTGCCATCACACTTAAAGGACTTTGTGATGAAGCGAGTGCAACACATCAATACTTACTTGTTTGCCCATAAGGCTATAATTAATCAAACCCGATTCAAGAGTGATAAGTGTTTTCAGTGAAATTGAAAGCCCTAAGGCTGTTAATAATCATAGGGGTATGTTGTATATTAGTCTTTAATGTTGGTAATCTTGTAACCTGAAATTGTAACCATGAACACATATGTAGCGCCCCTGGCGGTGGTCAATCTAAATAAAGACACACATTGAAACTCAACATGGTGTCACGAAGTGGGGGATTAATTTCGTTAGACAATTAATTTGTAATCATCAGTGAATATGGACAAGTTAGATCCGCCAGCGCCGTTGAATTTCGACGGTAATGTATCTGTAAACTGGAAAAACTTCAGACAAGCTTTTGATATTTATTTAATTGCATCGAAATATCATAAGTGTTAAGATTTGATATTCATCTATTCAGATTTCTAGAGTTTAGTATAATTTTAAGTATTTGAATTTTTCCCGGCACTGCTCTGTACCACGTGATTTCCGTGTAATTTAATAAAGCTCACTTCCGGTTATTTTCTCTACTCAACTGTGGTCGTCATTCGTGTCATATCCTACAATAATCACGATCCAAGGAACAATCCTAATATTTAATAGGTTATGGGTCCAGGGAACGTTTTCTCTGAAGTTTAATTGTTGAGTTGAGACGAAAATGCTTCGTGTGTTTGTGTTTAAAAAACTTTTTATCACAAAAAAACGCGAGTGCACATGGTGAGGTTAGGTCGCATGCCAACCACGCCAAGAGGAAGTCGAAAATGGAGTCGGATCAAGTGCCTATGGTAATAGTCCAACCGTCTGTGAACTCTCTTCCGCCCTTTGCTAAACTTAAGGGCAAGAGAACTGGGTTGATTGGAAATATCTCATAGAGCTACACTTGGGAGGGTGGTCATGAACAACATTTCACTTGACCATTTTCTTCTCAATGAACCACTCAGCAGTCAAAAGGACATGGACAAGGCAGCGAGAAGAATCCTGAGCTTTATGATAGAACCAAGTCTCCTGCTGCATGTAAGGACAATACAACGCAAAACAGGCGTGGGAAATCTGTGCCAAGTGTTTGAAGACTCTGGTGTTCACAGAAGACTTGCTCTCCTGGATCAGTTAATGGACATTAGACATGATAATTTTTCATCTTTAAATGCATATGTCATGGCTTTCACGGATGTATTTGAAAAATTGCGATCCGCCGGGAAACCTTTTGATGAGGAATCCGGAGCGTACCTAATGCTGCGCAACCTGAAACACGAGTATAAATGGCTCCGCCAACTAATCGAGCGAAGTGTCAAGAAAGAAGATGATCTAAAAATCGAGTACGTAACGAGAGAATTAACGAGGAGAGCTCAGAAAGAAGCTGCGGAACTGACGTCATCAGCGCTACGGGCGAGCAGCGGTAGTGGTCCGAACTACCCAAGAACTTCCAACGGTTCGTCGTCTAGAGGGCAGCAGCAACAGCGACCACGAGATGGCAACAAGCAAACAACAGGAACCCAAGATGGAAACCGTCGAAACAACAGACCTTTTTGTCAAATTTGCAAAAAGCATGGACACAAGACCAACGACTGTTGGCACAGAAAGACTGAAAATACCAATAATAATGCTGGTAATAGCAACAGCATAATGGTAATGCTGGTAATAGTAACAGCAATAATGGTAGCCCTAATGTTGGCAATAGTGGTAAGTCAGCAACTCGGGCCCATCACAATGGGTACTCAAATTAGCTGCTATGCGCTCGAGTTATTCTGATGAAAGTAAGCCTAGTATGATTGGTAAATAGATTCAGGTTCATGTAATCACATGACTTACAGAAAAGATTTAATGGTAGACTAAAGATGACAGAATCTAATACTATTGAATGTGCTAGTGAGCAAACACTGCACACAGAAGGTGAAGGCAACATTGAGGTTAGGGGACAGAATGGCCTGACAGGTGTTAGGGCCACTATGTTCCAAAGCTGACAGCAAACTTGCTATCTGTAGGAAGGATATGTAGTACAGGATATATTACTCTCTTTGACAGTGACAAATGTGGAGTGTATAGACCAGAAGACATTCAAGTAGTAGGTAAACCCCTGCTTGAAGGTAAGCAATCCAATAACACTTATAAGGTGTCAATGGAAGTAGAACCTGCCAAAGCTATGAAGGCTACAAGCTCTAACTATAAGTTGTGGCATGAAAGATTTGCTCACATAGGTAATGGTAACCTAAAAAGCTACAGGGTGGTCTAGTAAGTGGGTTTAAGTCCAATAGCCGAGGAAACATTTGATGTGTGTGATGTTTGTGTCAGGGCAAAGCACACTAGAGCTCCTTTTCCAAAGAAAGGTGCAACAAGAGCCACAGAGATATTAGACTTAATTCACACAGATGTCTGTGAAATCACAGATGGTCTGTCATGGGAAGGCTACAGGTACTTGCTACTTTCACTGATGATAAGACTAGATTCACTGTAATTGCTCTTTTAAAATCAAAAAATGAAGTCTTAGATAAGTTCAAACAATACAAAACAATGGAGAAAATCACTTGGGGAAAATCTATAAAATAGTCCGCTCAGATAATGGTAAAGAATATTGCTCAAAAGATTTTGACGAATATCTGAAAGAAACTGGGATTGTTCGACAACTGTCTGTTGCGTATAGTCCAGAGCAAAATGGAGTGGCAGAAAGGACAAACAGGACACTCTTAGAAAAAACTAGGGCACTGTTAAAGAATCTGGTTTGGAAACAAATTCTGGGGAGAAGCACTAAAAACAGCTGTGTATCTAAAAAATCTATCCCCAACTGTAGCAGTAAAAGATATGGTACGTATGAGGCATGGACTGGCACTAAGCCGAATGTAGAACATTTGAAAATTTTTGGATGTTTAGCATATGTTCATGTAAGAAAAGAAGAAAGTAAAAACTTAAAGATAGGAGTGAGAAGTATGTTTTTTGTAGCTATGATGAGGAAAAGAAGGGATATATTTTGATTGACCCAAAGAGTCCAAAAGCTAGTATGAAAGTAGAAAGAGCGTTATCTTAATGAGAAATGTTTTCCTTCTCTGAATGTGGTAACCAAACACGAATGAAAACGTAGAACTACACAAGTGGCCCCAGAGATAGAGATAAAAGTGCAGGCAAGGCACGTGTTAACTCGGAAAGTAGTAGTAGTACAACTGAGACGCATACGTCAACTGACAACGAAAATAGATCAGATGATGAAGTAAGTAGTGAAAGTGATGCGGATACTACATGTCAGAAGGTAGGAAGTCAGGGGGTGATGAAAACAAAGGAAGATTAAATTTAAGGGTTAATCCAAAGAAAAAGGAATTTGGTGAGAATTTGTCACTAGTTTTCTAGCAGCAGACGATTTAGATGATGAGCCAGAGACTAGAGATCTAGCTCTTGCAAGTACAAAGAAAATTCTTTGGGAGGAAGCAATGAATGCAGAAATTTCATCATTAATGAAAAATAATGTTTGGACACTAGTGGATAGGCCCGCCAACAAAAATGTTGTGAAAAGTAAATGGGTGTATAAGGTAAAAGAGGGGCAGATGGAAGTGTAGATAGATATAAGGCACGACTTGTTGCAAAAAGGGTTTTCCCAGAAATATGGGTATGATTACTATGAAACATTCTCTCCAGTGGTGAGAGCAGAAAGTTTACGAGTATTGTTATCTCTTGCAAATTGTTTAAATCTAAACCATGTCACACATTTACACATCTGTACAGCTTTTCTCCATGGGGAACTGGAGGAGGAAGTTTTTATGGAACAGCCTGAGGGGTTTCAGGAAGAAATAAGGTATGTAAACTTTCTAGGGCATCTATGGGCTTAAACAGGCCTCAAGGGCCTGGAATATAAAAATTCATAATTTCCTTGTTGAGTCTGGTTACACCAGGACTAAAAGTGATCCATGTGTTTACATTAAAAATAAAGAGAATGGCTTGTACAATATTGTCTGTATTCATGTTGATGGTATTTTTGTAATGTCAAATGATAAAGATGAAGAAGAGAATTTGAAAAGGAGGTTAACAGATAATTTTGAATGCAGAGATCTTGGTGAGCTTAATCATTTTTTTAGGTGTAAATCTTCAACGAGACAGAAATACTGGAAAATTAAGTTAAGTCAGGAACACTATGTAAACAAACTTGTATCCAGGTTTCAAGTAGAGAACCTGTGTACATTCAAGACTCCTATGGAGAGTGGTGTAGACCTTTCGAGAAATGAGGTGATAAACCTGATGTACCTTATCAAAATTTGATTGGTTCATTAATGTATCTAAGTATTTGGACCAGACCTGACATTACTCAAGCAGTAAACTATTTAAGTCAGTTCAATAATTGTTATGGACAAGAGCACTGGGACTGTGCTGTTAGAGTGTTGCGTTATGTGAAAGGTACAAAAACCAAAGGCATTAATTTTTTAAAACCAAATGATAATGTTGTAAATCATTGATTGGTTACTGTGATGCGATTGGGCAAGGGACAAAGTGGACAGAAAGTCATATTCAGGGTACTGTTTCTATTAGGGGGTGGACCCATTTCATGGCGGTCCAAGAAACAGTCATTTGTTGCTCAATCATCGGCCGAGGCGGAATATGTTTCACTATCACAAGCTTCGAATGAGGCAGTTTACCTAAGAAAACTAATCATGCAGCTTTTATCAATTAAGGATTTTTGTGTACAAATAAATTGTGACAATCAATCTGCTATATTTCTAGCAAAAAATGATGCATTTCAAGCTAGAACTAAGCAAATTGACATTTCTTGTCATGTTATTAGAGATCTAGTTCATAAGAAGTTTATCAGTGTGAAACATCTGCAATCAGAGCTAATGATAGCAGATATCCTTACAAAGCCTTTGGCAGGACCTAAGTTCTTGCAGTTCACCTCATTAATGAAAGTCGAATAGTTGCATATCAAGGGGGTGTACGTGTTAAGATTTGATATTCATCTATTCAGATTTCTAGAGTTTAGTATAATTTTAAGTATTTGAAGTTTTCCCGTGCACTGCTTCTGTACCACGTGATTTCCGTGTAATTTAATAAAGCTCACTTCCGGTTATTTTCTATACTCAACTGTGGGTCGTCATTCGTGTCATATCCTACAATAATCACGATCCAAGGAACAATCCTAATATTTAATAATAAGGAAGATGAGGATGTCAAGTGCGCTTTGTTCTTGCACGTGGCTGGCAAGGAGCTGTTGATAATTCAACACTTTCGAGTTCGCATCTGAAGCGACAATGAAGAAATTGAATGTAATACTTGAAAAATTTACTGAATATTGCACTCCTCGAAAAAATTTAACTGTGAAACGTCCATAACTTCTTCATGAGAAATCAGGTCCCAGGTGAGTCAATTGATCAGTGGGTTACCGATTTGAAACTGAAAGTGCTTCATGTGAGTTTGGAGAGGCTCAGGGACAGTCTGATAAAAGACAAATTGTGTGTGGTGTTCAGGATATGCGAGTAAAAACAAGGTTGTTAGAAGTTAACAACTTGACCTTGGAAAAAGCAATCACTTTATGTCAAAGTGCTGAACGGTCGAAGCAAGAGATTCAAGCTTTGGGGACCGAGGTCGAGCATGCCACAGGCCTAGGCCTAGGCTAGCTGTGGATGAAGTGAAGAAAACCACATGGAGGAAGAAAACGCAGTCTGGAGAAGGAGATAGATCCAAATCAACGCCGAGCGATGGACGCCTGGATTCATTTGAAAGAGGTGTGGACGGAATCATCCTCCCAAGACCTGCCAGCATTTGGACGGAAGTGTTTCAAGTGTCAAGGGATGAACCACTTTGGCAAGTTTTGCAGATTAAGTAACAGTTCTACTGGTACAGGTATGTCTAAACCTAGACCCACGAAGAGAGTGAATGTGCATGAAGTAGCAGCTGACAAAATGAAGGCCTAGACTCAGTGTTAGTGATTGGAAATCTGACAGTGGACACACTCACTTCTAAAGATGAGTGGTATGAAAATTTTAACATAAATGGTAAAAATGGTGTCGTTAAAAGTGGACACTGGTGCACAAGCAAAGTTATGGCATTATCCACATTGTAGGGTTAGGATTTGCACAGAATCAAGTTTGTAAAAGTAGGGTTAAGTTGACCACATATACGAGTGACCTAGTACCTATGATAGGGAAAGTACTATTCCATGTAAGTACAAAGGCAAGGAAATTCATTTAAAGTTTATGATTGTAGACAAACAAGTTGTGCCAATTGTAGGCCTAAAGGCTTGTAAAGATCTTTTGCTGATCAAAGTAGATTCTGTAGGTCTAAACCTAAGTGAGAAGCCTAGTGTAGGCCTACAAATATTGTCAGAATACCAGGATGTATTCGAAGCGTTAGGGTGTCTAGAGGGTGAATTTTGCATACATTTAAAGGAAAATGCAACACCAGTGGTACATGCACCCAGGAAAGTACCTGTAATGTTACGTGACAAGCTAGCTAAGGAACTGGAACGTATGGAAAAGTTAGAGGTTATTGAAAAATCAGTGAACCAACAGAATGGGTCAACCCATTGGTTCTGATAAGTAAAAAAGATAATTCACTTAGAGTTTGTTTAGATCCAAGGGATTTAAACAAAGTTATCAAGCGGTCACACTATCAACTTCCCACGATTGAAGAGGTATCGACTAAATTAAATGGAGCAAAGTATTTTTCTGTACTCGATGCCAATTCAGGATTTTGGATGATAAAGCTGGATCACGAAAGCAGTAGGTTGTGTACTTTCAACAGTCCACAAGGCAGGTAGCCTTTAAGAGGTTACCCATATGGTATTTGTTGTGCCCCTGAGGCATTTCATCGTATAGTTAGGGAAATATTTGAAGGATAGAAGGTGTCGAGACTTATATCGATGATCTTCTAGTCTGGGGACGTACAAAGCAGGAACATGATGACCGACTCAGACGTGTATTAGACAGGGCTCGTGTAAAAGGGTTAAAGTTAAACAGGCTAAATGTAAAATTGGCCTAGAAAACGTGCCTTACGTAGGTCATGAAATAGGCTAACTAGTGAAGGTTTAAAAATCGATGAAAATAAAGTCAAGGCTGTTAGGGAGATGCCCCAGTCCTACATGTAAGCAGGATTTAGAGAGATTTATTGGTATGGTTAATTACCTAGCTAAGTTTGTGGATGGATATTCAAACACATAGCACCTCTGCGTCAGTTGACTAGAAAAGATGTAGATTGACTTGGAATGCACATATGAAGCAATCTATCAGAAAGTTAAAGATATGGTTGTACAGGCTCCTGTACTTAGGTATTTGATGCAAATCAACCACTTACCTTATCAGTAGACTCTTCTCAGAATGGGGTAGGGGCTGTACTTATGCAGAACAATGGACCGATAGCATTTGCATCAAAAGCATTGACAGATACACAACGCCGTTGGGCAAATATTGAGAAGGAGCTGAATGCTATTGTATTCGGTTGTGAAAGGTTTCACAGTATGTCTACGGTAAGAGAGTGAATGTAGAAACTGACCATAAGCCATTGGAAATATTATTTAAAAAACCTTTATCTGAAGTTCCCATGCGTCTGCAACGCATGATGTTGCGAATTCAAAAGTATGATTTAATTGTTAGTTACAAACCAGGCAAAGAAATGCATGTAGCTGATGCATTGTCTCGAGCATTTCTTAATGATACAGATGTAGATGAAAGTTTAGAACAAGAGGTTCAGTATCAAGTGAATGCTATGTTTAAGTAATGTCTCAGTATCACCAGATAAATTGCATGAACTTAAAAGGGCAACAGAACACGATGATGTGTTATCTAAACTTAAACAATTGTATTTTAGAGATGGCCTACTAAAATCGATGAAGTAGAAAAGTGTCTTAAGCCATACTGGAACTATAGGGAAATGATTGTTGAAGAACAGGGATTATTGTTTAAAAATGATCTCATCATAGTACCAAGTACTATGAGAAAAGAAATGCTTAAAGTCATACATGATGGGCATTTCGGGATAGAAAGATGTAAAGAACGTGCTAGGGATGCATTGTTCTGGCCGAATATGTCAAAGGAATATTGAAAACCTTGTCAACAACTGTTCTATATGTCAAAAATATCGTAACAATGATGTAAAGCAACCTTTGTTACCCCATGAGGTGCCAGACCATCCATGGCAAAGGTGGATCGGATTTGTTTGAATTTCAAACAAAAAAGTATGTATTAGTTATCGATTACCATTCAAATACATAGAAATAGCTCAACTCTCTGATACAAAAAGTCTACAGTAATTGAAAACTTGAAAGCGATTTTTTCGCGCCATGGGGGTTCCTTGTACTCTTGTTACAGACAATGGCCCACAGTATTCTAGTTTAGAATTCAGGAAATTTGCTCAGGATTGGGGATTTCAACATGTAACCAGTTCCCCTCTGTATGCTCAATCAAACGGTTGTTCTGAACGTGCTGTACAAACAGTAAAGAGAATACTTAAAAAATCTTTTGTTGATGGAAGTGATCCACATTTAGGATTGCTTACATACAGAAACACTGGCAGTGGAGCCTTAGGCTCGCCAGCCACACGGCTAATGGGTCGTAGATTAAAAACAAGGTTACCCGTCAAGACAGATTTGTTAAAACCCAATTTAATCGATAATGTAAAGGAAAAGCTAGCAATGAAAAATGTACTTTCAAAAGTTTATTATGATCAGACGGCTAGACAGTTAAAACAATTAAAAACTGGAGATTTGATCCGAATGAGGAAGGGTAATGAATGGGTACCGGCCAAGGTGATTAGGGAGAGTGAATTGCGACGATCTTATGAGATAGTGAACCCTGAAGGTCAGGTCTATCGCAGAAATCGTAGCAGTTTACTTAATCAGTCGGAAGGTGTAGACAAGGCTGACTGGCACACCTAGACCTAATTGTGATTGGGTTGAACCCGTAGAAAAGCCATTAGAAAATTTGGAAACTCCTTCTGTAGCATCACCAACACCATCTGGTTGCTCAATCTCAAACGAATCTAACCACACGTGAAGTCAGATCAAAACATGGACGTTTGATATCCAAGCCTCGTTGGATGACTGACTACGTGTAGATGTAAGATAAATCATTAATCCTATTGTCAATCATTTATTGTCAATTTTGTACCATGATAATAACATTGGTTATAGGCTACTTATAATCTGTTCTGAAAAAAACATTATTAATCTGAAACATTTCTCATAGGCTATATTTTTTGTAAGCAATTATGTGTTTGTGTAAAATCTGTTTAATTGAGTGTCTTATTTTGTAGATGAGATTACATACAAGACAGTGTGCAAACTTGAACATTTTGGAAGAAGGGAGATGTTGTATATTAGTCTTTAATGTTGGTAATCTTGTAACCTGAAATTGTAACCATGAACACATATGTAGCGCCCCTGGCGGTGGTCAATCTAAATAAAGACACACATTGAAACACAACAGGCTACTTGATTATACTCTAGACAAAGTGTTTTCTGTGCAAGTAGGCCCTAGGCCCTTAAGGCTAAATATTATAACTATGTTAAGGACTTTAGAGAAGAAACTAGAGCAAATGAACATTCTTAGTTTTATGGTATGTAATTGTCAAATGACATTTCCTCCAAATATTGAATTGTTGTTTATGTAGTATTTTCATAATCCTTGTTTAATCATGTTAATCTAGTGTTTCAATAATTTTATTTGTTTCACTATTACTTACTGCAAAAAGACTTTAGAGAAGAAAACTAAGTGCAGTTATTGGTTTAATACTCTCATGCAAACTGTCAGATTATGTCATTATCTAGATAAAGTAAATTCATGTTGTATTCTTAAATTGAAGGAAAAGAGGGATGTAACATCCTGTTCTGGACTGCTCTAGGCAGCTCGATGTCACACGGAGCTAGGCTCACGGCGAGCTCACAGTGCCTTGGCTACAGCGCCTGCGCAGTACAGTCTGAACCAGTATGGTGGTGAATAAAAGACGTGCAAGATTAAATTCGTGACTATTACTATTGTTTAATAGAATATTACAAATTGATCTTACACTGTTTGTACTTATTGTTTCTATTAATTATTTCAAATTAATCTTAGAAGGCAAACATTTTCATAAAAGAACCCTAGGTTAAAATCTTAAATTATAAAGAAGAAGGGATTGTAGTATTGACATAGGCTAGGCTATGCCCAGCCATTGTGTAATCATCATGTAACAGAATGTAAGCCTACTGTGACTGTGAATAAACGTACATCTCTGAATGCAAGCGAAGTCCTTTGGTAAGTCCCTATAGGCTAGTTTAAATACTGCATAGGCCTGGAATATTACAACAGCCTATCGCGATCTCCTGGATTCGGCTGAAGGCGAATGTCTTGTCCAACTTGTAATTCTGGCAATGGCCTGGCTGTCTTATCGTAGTTGCTCTTCATTCGCATCTTCTTGAGCTCGATATTTTCCAATATGCCATCTACCACTTTTGGGACCAGAAGTGATGTAGTTGTCGGTAAGGTTAGTTCTGGTTCGACGGGACATTAGTTTTTGTACTGGACTAGCCAGTAACTGGTCGGTGTATTTCGCCAATCTAGGATTGCCTTCCAAGGATCGGAGTTGGAGCGGAAGGTTTTTTTTTTAGTAACCGTTTAACGATTTCACTGTTGCTTCTATTTTTCCATTAGATTGGCTATGTCTTGGCGATGATGTGTTGTGTGTGTGAACTCCATTTAGTGGCAAATCTTCGTAACTCTGCACTGACAATGGACAGGGCCGTGTTTAGGTAGTGAGCCGCCCTAGGCAACTAAATTTTGCCGCCCCCCTCAACTTAAAACTTAACAATAAACGTTTAGGTCATGGTTTTTGTAGTATCCCAGGGACGAGGTGTTCTACCTGGATTACATACTAATTAATCACTGTACACTGTTTAGCCAACTCGTCTGACGTCACGTACGTCAGTTTTATTCAGAACCGGACATACGGTCGACATCAAACTACTACACTAGTCAGTTAGCAACACTAGTATCTAGTCAAGTAAGAGAGCGCTTCCGGGAAGCGGGAGCATACAACAGTTTTTACTTTAAATATCTTTAGAGACCTATATCTGGACAAGTATAGCACCTTCTCTGCAACAAAGTTGCCTGTCTCAGAAGCTGCAGCAGTAACACCACAGAAAAACACGCAAAATTATTATTTTTCGAATCCATAGCATAACAAGTACGGGATCGGAATATAAAGATTAATGCTATAGCTGTGCGAAGGACTGATATCGCCGAAGACGAAATTTTTGCAAATTTTCAACTTTTAAAAGCTCCAAAACACGTTTAAATATCTAAAATTACATAATGAGATATGATAAAAATGTATTATAAAATAAATAAAACAAACATTGTTGAATTTGTTTTGTTCTAGTGCCGCCCCCCAAGAGCTGCCGCCTCTAGGCCCGTGCCTAGTGGGCCTAGTTATAAAGACGCCCCTGCAAATGGAGTGTCATTATCTGTGATTAACACTTCGGGAATTCCATGACGGCTAAAGTTCTTCTTAGTTACTTCCATGAGTGTGGTTGCCAATGAATTTTCTATTTCATCTAACTCCCAGAAATCTGAATAGTGATCTACAAAAAGGAGATTTTTTTTTCTTGAGAAAGAACATATCCATTGACACTCGAGACCATGGAATGTCCGGTGTGCGTTTTGTTTGCAGCGGTTCTTTTTGTTGTTTATCTGCAAACTCTTGGCACGCTGTACAATGCTTTATATTCTCTCGAATGTCGGCTGACATCTGCGGCCAATACAAAACATCTCTGGCTTTTCTTAATGCTTCGGTTCCAAGGTGACTGGCATGTATCCGTACCAACATCTCACGCCGCATCGTCTTTGGCATGATTATCTTACTATTTTTAAACACAACACCATTTTGTACACTAAGCTCTTCTTGGCAAGACCAATATTCCCCGATATTGATTGGAATTTTTGATTTGTCAACTGGCCATCCAGAAAGAATGGTCGTGATGAGTGACTGTAGTAATTCATCTGTTGCCGTGCATCTTTGGATTTGCTGTAGTCTTTTGCTGGTTACATTTAGGTGTTCAGTCTGATTGATTTCTTCTACTTCACGGTGTATCTTATCTTCTGTTTCCATCTGATAAATGATGTAATCCTTCTCAATTTCTTTACTCCCTCCTGGAACAGCTGCTCGCGACAGGAGATCTGCAATCAGCATCTCCTTTCCAGGATTGTAGTTAACTTGAAGATTGAACCGTTGTAACCTTAACAGCATACGTTGCAAGCGTTTAGGTGCTTGTAGCAATGATTTCTTGAAAATTATTTCTAAAGCTTTATGGTTGGATTCAACTCGGATGATGGCTTTACCGTAAAGGTATTGTGAAAACCGTTCGCAAGCAAACACAATTGCAAGACATTCCTTTTCGATGACTGCATAGTTCCTTTCAGTGTTCGATAAAGTGCGTGAAGTAAACGCTACAGGTTGTCCACCTTGCATTAATGTTTCTCTGATCCCAACATCGCTAGCGTCAGTCTGTATTGTGACTTCGTCAGATACGTCAAAGTACTTGAGAACAGGTGCAGTGGTTACAAGTTCTTTTATAGTATCGAATGCAACTTGTTGAGCTGATTGCCAGGCCCATTTTAGGTCTTATCTGTAATTCTTCTTAAGGGTTCGGCAATATCAGACAATTTTGGATGAAATTTTGCCATGTAGTTAACAAAACCCAAGAATCTCTGAACACCTTGGACATTCTTTGGTTTTTCCATTGATTTAACTGCTTGTATTTTGAGGAAGTCGACCTTCAGTCCTTCTGGCGTTAGTAAGTGACCTATTTCTATGCAATGATCCTTCTCTATGTTTGTCTATCAACGTTGTTCCTGGAGTCAGCGATCACCTTGCTGTACTAACTAAAATTGAGAGCAAACAGAAAGTTCACAAATTCATAAATTCGGAAGTATTTTGCTACAGCAGGGCTAATTGGGAGAAACTTTCTAGACATCTTTCCCTTCGACTTCCAGTTATATTTTTAGATATGAACATTAATGAAGCTTGATAACAGTGGAAATCTGAATTTTGGCAGTGTGTGAACGAGTCTATTCCTAAAGTGACAATAATTTAAACATAAAAGGCGGTCTCCATGGATAACTAATGAGATAGCCATTCTTATACACGCGAGAGATAAAGTTTACAAGAAATGGAAGAAATCGCCGACGGATGCTCGCTGGGAAGAGTACAAAGTAATTTGAAATCGTGTTAAAACTGTCGTGCGGAAGTCGCATAGTGAATACCTGTGGAATATTGGAAATGACAACAAACGCTTGTGGAAATACATACACAGTCGTAAGGGCAGTACGGCTCCAAAGAATTTCTCAGCAAATGGTCAGGAACTCAAAGATCCTAAGGACATTGCTTGCGCATTCAATCAATCTTTCTCAAAGAATTTTACAAAAGACGACAGTTCCAGCAATCCTTTCAATCCCAATATTGCAGACATACCGTTTTTGCTCTCAAATCTGTTTTTTTCTGTAAACGAAGTTTTGACTCTCCTTAGCCATATGCGACCTAGTACTGCCACAGGACCTGACGATCTTCCTGGAAGAATTCTAAAAGAGTGCGCGTTAGCTATTTCACCGTCATTATGTTCAATTTTTAACTTTTCAATATCCACTGACGCTGTTCCCGATGACTGGAAAAAAGCAAATGTCGTTCCAGTTTTTAAAAAGGGTGACCCAAGAGACGTTGGCAATTACCGCCCAATATCGCTCACCTCGATAGCATCAAAATTAATGGAGAAACTCGTGTCACGCCGCATTCTAGAACATCTGCAAAAGAATGATCTTATAAACGATAATCAACATGGCTTTCTACGTCGGCGCTCATGCGTTACAATGCTGACTCGAGCAAATGACGACTGGATTCACGCGCTTGAGGACAAAGATGTAAAACAAGTTGATTGTATAGCTCTTGACTGGCAAAAGGCATTTGATCAGGTTCCACGAAAGACTTCTCTTAAAATTGCATGGCTACAAAATTAGAGGTAAACTCTACCAGTAGATTAAATCGTTTCTGACTGATCGGACTCAGTGTGACATATTTGGTCGTTCTTCTTCTCCTTCCACTAAAGTGACATCTGGAGTTCCCCAAGGTTCAGTAATTGGCCCCCTGCTTTTTGATATTTACATGCTTGACCTACCTCAATGTGTTTCTTCATCCTTGCTATAATTTGCTGATGATTTGACCGTTTATGCATCAATAAGGTCAATTCTGAATTTCGAAATTTTGCAAAATGACCTAAACAGCATACATACTTGGTCCACAATAAACAAAATGTCCTTGAACTCTCTAAAATCTCAATTCTTTACATTAACTAGATCAAAAATTTATTTCAAAAATGTGTACTCACTTCAAGGCAAAATTATCCCAAAATGTAATTCAATAAAATTGCTTGGAATAACCTTAACAAATGATCTAAAGTGGAATTTGCACACTGAATTAGTAAGAAGTCGTGCCTCAAAATTACTTGGATTTGTGACAAGAAACTTAAAGGGCTCCAAACCTCGTACAATCCGGACAACATATCTAACTCTGATTTGGCCTCTGCTTGGATTCCGACTTCAAGAGCTAACTTTACGAAGCATGAGGCAATTCAAAACCGTGCCACGAAGGCTATTTTACACAAATCTAGTTTTTATTCAGATAGTGCGACGCAGAGGCTACATGCTTGCGACCTTCCTTCCATTGAGAATTTCTGCAAAGAAGCAGATGTAAAGTTCCTTCGACAACAAATCACTGGTTCTGCTGATTTGAATCCATTTCATCGCATCACTCTAGACAATAAACCTCGTAGACATAACCCAGGTACTTTGATCATCCCTCCTCGTGCACGAACTTCATCATACCAAAACGGATTCTACTGTCGTTCTGCATCGTTATGGAACACTTTACCGGCTGACGTGAAGCATTCCAGACCTTTCAATATTGATATTAGGAACCATTTCAAAGTTTCTTAATGAGAACGCATTTACATTTTTTAATCAAGTTGTAACATGCTGAAAGTCATCAAATTATGTTTAACCATCATTTGTTCACCCTTAACTATCAATTGTTCGCTATCATTTAATCACCCTTTTACTAATAGTACAGGGCCGTTGTGATATGACCCACGCATTCAAAAAAACAAGCAGGGACCGGTGGGGATTTGTTAAGGTGGGTCTCCTGGACATCCCCAACAGAATCCCAAAAAATCCGGTGCGGTTTTCCGCCATTTTGAAAATCAATTTTTAGATGTTTGAGTTTTGTCGAAGAATGGAAAATTAGCTATATTGAGTGAAGTTTTGGACCGAAATAGCTCAAATTTGTTTTAAATTGTTTGTAAAGAAACGATTAAGGTGTTTGGTGCGCCTTCCTTTGATTATCTGGCAACCTAGGGCCCCTTTGATGAAAATTTTTACCCTCTTTTTTTTAATTATCTGAATTTGTTTTGTTTATTTATCATAACAAAAACAAAACCAGTAACTTTATGAAAATTTGTTTCAAATAAAAGTTGTTGAACATGAAAAAACACATCGATATCATATTCTTGATTGTGTCCGTAGATAGTAATAGCCGAACGCTACATGACAAGCAAGACCATTGTGCGGTGAGCAGCGTAAAACGTTTGCTCGACGCGCTACCACTAGCGCAGTCCATGGCCATAAGTCCGGTAGGAATTTCGACCTTTATAGATTTTCTCTTCTGATCCTGTTAGAGTATACCTTAAGGATAAAAAATTATTGAGTAAACATCTGACATCTGGTGCCAAAAATTTTTACGACGCCATTTTGTTTGGACATATGCATTTAGTACACGCTTTTAAATTTTTAATACATTTTCTATACTTTTGACTACAATTGTGTAATAAATCTGACGTAATAATTGGTTTCTCCAACAAATTCCCAATTAAATTGTACAAATTTGGACATTCTGGCAACATTGTGGTATTTTTTATAGTAAAAAATATTATCATTAGTCCTGCGTATAGGTGCACTATATTTACATCCAATTGTGCCTTTCATGATAGACATATAAAATTTGGCACAAAATTATACGAAATGTAATTGGAAAATGATTTTACTATATAGGGCAATCTCATTATTATCCCACGACATCAATGGCGGCCATTTTACAAGATGGCCACCCAACAAATTATTTGAAATTTTGTGACAGAATGTTGAAATGTGGGTGTACACTGTACACATAGATCATGTCATTGAAAAATGACTTTTTGAATAGGCCATGTCATACAACTAACACAATGGCACCAATGGCGACCATTTTAGAAGATGTCCGCCACACACATTATAAACGAACCACGTAAACTTTATGACAGAATCTTGATATTGTGTACACACATAGGGCACTCCATTGAAAAAGTCATTATATGTGTTATATCAATACTTTTTAGAAACAAAAGTAGTATGGATCCGCTATCGGGTATCTTGAAATATTGCTATAGAATTAAATACTAGCAATAATTACTCCTTATAATAATTCACTTGTTTTTTTTATACTCACTGTATGCAATTATTGACAAGTTTCTATGTTACATTACATAATGTTATGCATTCTAAATATGACAAGGGAAATGTTTATATTCCCATTTCAGTTCGTTCAATTAAATTTCCGTTAGTAAAAGGAGATTGTCCGGTAGATGACTGACATTGGTGCAGAATTAAGTAACTCAAAGTTTATCCGTTTGGGACCCATAAACATGTACACAGAATTAGCTATTGGCATCCTCTATACACAATCCTATAAGCAGGCCAGCCATTAGCTTCCCAACCACTCAGTTGAAGGAGAAAGTATTTTGAACGATCTTGACTTCTTAATAACTTCCAGCACTTGTAGAAATTTGTTTGTCAAATGGTTGCCAAAAGGTATAAGCAAGACCAAGGCTTGATTTTGATTGCCAAGTGGTTGCCAAAGGTAGCCACCGAAATTTAAACTCAACAATATATGATATAGCCATGCGTTCACGATGAGGCAGCCAATGAGTTACCAACATTTTCTCCTTGTTGGGCAAGATATCCATCAAGTGGTTGCTCACAGTTCACCTTTAAGTTAGCAAGTGATGATCAATTAACACCAAATATAACGCCAAACCTTAGCCAAAAGAATGACATGAGTTTACTAAAATGATGGAAGACACCAAGCCTATACACAAAGACGTTGTCACATAGTTTACCGATAGATTACTAAAAGGTAGACAACGGGATACCAATAATTGATTGTCACGTGGATACCTCGTGGCACACGGTTGGTGCCGTAAAAACTGCATTCTTTCAGCTTATTTTCCTGTCCTTCAACGGGCTTGGGGTGATTCTAGGACGCGAAGAGGATGCTTTCCATTTGAAACAAGCGTGTAAGTGATAGAAAAATGTGTACGTTAACCAAAGATTCGTTAACATGGCAGTGCTCTAGAGTAGCTTTTCCTAGTTTAGAAAATAAAATATAAAATATAGTTGGTGTAAAATGAAATCGCATGTCGGCAAGAGAAAAGAGTGTGCACAGTGTAACCCAGTATAATATTAATATATTAAAGGGAGTTTTGTGTGTAAATAGAAACATAATGCAACATGAAACATGGCAGTTTCAAGTGACACCCTATTAGGTCTACATGAAAATTAACCATAGTTATCCAAGTGTCCAAGTGCAACGAGATTTAGATAAAAAATCAAGTGTTGTCTGTTACGAAACATCAATATATAACGTATGCATTTCAAAACCCAGGCCTTACATTATTCAACACATAGTAATGATGCTATGCACTACTTTACTATTGTGATTATCTGTATCCTGAACTTTATTAGAATTCGTTAATTTGAGATGTTTTGATGGCCATATAGGAACTCGAAAAGCATGGTCTTCTATTCATTTTCTCACGATCTTCAACATTTTTAATGCAATAAAACCCATGCATACTAAGTCATTTTATGACATGAGGGCTATAATTTGGTCAACTTTTGGCAACCATTTGACTGCCTTTTGGCTATTTTTAGAAACCAATTGGTGAACTCTTGTCTGTCTTGTAAATGTTTCCAAGAGGTAGTATTTTGACACAAAACGACATGTTAGCGTACTTTTGGCTTCTTTTGGCGACTATACTGGGTAAACTCGTTGGTGATCTACTGGACTATCGCCTTTTACTAACGGGAATTTAATTGAAAAGAAACTAAAATGGGAATATAAACATTTCCCTTGTCATATTTAGAATGCATAAACAATATATAATGTAACATAGAAACTTGTTTAATAATTGCCTACAATGTGTATAAAAAAACAAGTGAATTGTTATAAGTAGTAATTTTTGATAGCAATATTTTAAGATACGCGATAGCGGATCCATACTACATGTTTCTTAAAAGTATTGATATAACACATACTCAACATTTTTCAATGGAGTGCCCTATGTGCGTACACAACAAGATTATGTCATAAAATTTACGTGGTTCGTAATAATGTGTGTGGCGGCCATCTTCTAAAATGGTCGCCATTGGTGCCATGGTGTTAGTTAGTTTGACATGGCCTATTTGGCCTTTTAAGTCATTTTTCAATGACATGATCTATGTGTTTTACCAAATTTTAAACATTCTGTCACAAAATTTCAAATAATTTGTTGGGTGGCCATCTTGGAAAATGGCCGCCATTTGTGTCGTTGGATAATAATGAGATTGCCCTGTATAGTTAAATCATTTTCCAGGTACATTTTCGTATATTTTGTGCCAAATTTTATATATCTATCAATAAAGACACAATTGGAGGTAAATAGTGCACCTGTACGCAGGACTGTTAATAATTTATTTCACTATAACAAATACCACAATGGTCCCAGGATGACCAAATTTGTATCATTTAATTGTAAATTTATTGGAGAATCCTATTATTACGTTAGATTCATTACACATGTAGTCAAAAGTATAGAAAATGTATTAAAACCAAGTGCGTGTACTAAACACATTTGCCCAAATCAAGATGGCGTCGTAAAAAAAACTTAGATCCGGGATGCCAGATTTAACCCGAGGTTTTTTTATCCTTAAGGTATACCCTAACAGGATCAGAAGAGAAAATCTATAAAGGTCGAAATTCCTACGGGACTTATGGCCATGGACTGCGCTAGTGGTAGCGCGTCGAGCAAACGTTTTACGCTGCTCACCGCACAATGGTCTTGCTTGTCATGTAGCGTTCGGCCATTATTATCTACGGACACAATCATGAATATGATATCGATGTGTTTTTTCTATGTTCAACAACTTTTATTTGAAACAAATTTTCATAAAGTTACTGGTTTTGTTTTTGTTTTGATAAATAGGCAAAACAAATTCAGATAATTTAAAAAAAGAGGGTAAAAATTTGTTTCAAGGACGGCTGGTCGCCAGAGATTCAAAGAAAGCATGCCAAACTTGTTACTTATCACACCCCTAATTCTATGCGAAACTTTAAAAACAGATTTGAGCTATTTCGGTCTAATTTTCCATTCTTCGACAAAACTCAAAAATCTGTAAATTGATTTTCAAAATGGCGGACAACCCGCAACCGGATTTTTTGGGATTCTGTTGGGGATATTGAGGAAACCATCCTGAACATATCCCAACCGGTCTGCTTGTTTTTTTGAATGCGTGGGTTCAGGCCATATATGAGCTAATTGCACTGTACTATAACTCATTTCATATGATATTTACCATATCATCATTGTTCACCCTTTACTTTCACCTTTTATAATATTTGTTAATTTATTTTATTGTATTTTATAATGTGGTTATAAGAGGTATAACTTAGGCATAGTAAGTTAGACACATTGTGACTGGGGCCTTATGGCCCTTTTCTAACTTTCTATGGAGTTGTGCAGCTTAATATACGATTATGTGTACAATTTCGAAATAAAATAATAATATATCCTTGACAACCATTACTTGGAAATGGCATACTATCAGACTGGCTCTGATTAGAAATTGATTTCAGTGGGATTTCGTTGAGGTTTTGTGTTAATTTTGATATCAGAACGTTTGGTATGGTATTCTCTTGCCGCACTATCGTTCTATCGATAGCAGGTGAGTGGAAGCTTCTTATGAGTTTATATTTGTGTTTTAGTATTTTTAAATTATTTACAGTTTTATAACTGGGAATAGTGTTTTGTTTATTGCACCAAATGAAATAGAAAGAGATGCACAGCATGCTAAAGGTGTATAGCAACAACAGTGCAGGAGAGCAAGGTTACTTAAAAGTTAAAATCAAGGAATTGGTAAAAAGATGCACTGTATGTTAGAGTAATATATTGAAAATGGAACCAGGATATTATAACGAAGCAATTCAAAATTACCCTGGAACTATAATAGAGCACGAGGTTGATGATAATGATAACCTTAATTTATTACATACAAACACCAACCATGGAGTAGAGGGGAAATAATTTTACCGAATTACTGGGGTGCCATTTTTATGTGCAAGAAACAACGGGGACAAAAAATTTTGAAAAAAACCTACCAACTTTGGCGGGAACGCAATCCTAAAAAAAGACCAGAACTGAATGCCACAAGCTAGCAAATCAAAGGGAGATTCATTGAAAAGAAAAAGAAACTATCTGATTACGAGTTAAGTGTAATCAAAAAAGATGTAAGAGTTGTGATTAATGGGGTAGTCCCTGCAGCCTCAACTCAGAAGGGAAGAACTGGAAAATGTCATTCCCGTCCCAAGATTTTCCGATACCCGTGATGGAAGAACTAGACAATATGGTACCAGATAGGGGTTTAGAAGGAACTGAATGTCAATGAACACAATCTAGAGAAAGTGCATTCCTGTTTTGACTGAAAAAGTGCCAACTTAATGGACGAAATTATTTCTCAATGGATAAAAATTCGAAATAATTCCCATAAACTCCCGTGAACGCCTCGCTAAAATAAGATTATACAAAAAGCAGAAAAATTTAAATCTCAAATGCTAATGCTGTTTTAGACAGAATTATTGTTGATTGCATCCAATAGACAAAACTAGCTTTAATCATCTACTTTATGGAACGGCCTCAGTTATTACAGAGAAGCTTGTAAAAAAGAAAAATCACTTTTTAAAACAGTCGTATTACACCAAAGTGGAAAATACAAATTTCAAAACAAATTGATTCATGGCGGAAAGACCTATCCTTGTTTCATGAAATAAAACTAAATTAATCTTTCGTATAACTTACTGTAAAGAAATGGCAACTTTTTGAAAAGTATAGTATCACAAGTCCCAAGATGCGGTTTCAAGTAGAAGAGCAATTAAACAGAAGATCCAGGCAAAAGCTCAGAGAATAAGAAGTTACACAAAACGGAAACGCTGCAATTTAGCAAAATAAACTTTTTCTCAAAAGGAATAAATTCTACAGAGAGATTGGGAAAAAAACATTAAAATAAAAAAAATCACCAACAAAAGATCAAAGAATTTTTTTGGAAATAAATCTGGGAAGATAACAAAAAGCATAATTCAGAACGAAATGGATTAAACATAAAGAATTAAGATTGTGCTGATTCTCCGGATATGAATTGGGGAAGAAATTACATTGGGTGATTTGTTTTAGTTCCCTTGGGAAAAGTTCTTGCTGGAAAGCACCGGGGCCGACAAATTATCCAATTTTTTTGGCTAAAACAACTGACATCCACTCATACTATTCTAGTAACTTTGCTTAATAATGCTTTTGTTCATCCTGAAGACGCACCAGTATGGTTGACCACAGGGGTTACGTATTTGTTACCGAAGTCTGCACAAACTGAACAACCAAAAATATTATAGTCCCATCTCATGTTTACCTACAATGTATAAAATCTTTACGTCAATTATAACTGAACGAATGCAAGTATTTTTAGCTACAAATAATGTTATGCCATTAGAGCAAAAAGGTTGTTGTAGAAATACATATAGCTGAAAGGATCATCTTCTGTTGAGTAAAGCTATAATGGAAAATTGTAAACAGAAGCAGAAGAATCTTAGCGTAGGTTGGATTGATTACAAGAAAGCATTTGATAGTGTGCCACATAGTTGGATATTAAAAGTAAATTTGGGAAATTTTATAGGTTTAAGCCCAATTGTTGTCAACTCTGCAAAATTATGATCTACATTGGAATACAAGTATGAAAATAAGAACGGAGACCGAGAAATCGTAAACAAGTAATGTTCACATACAACGAGGAATATTTCAGGGTGATTCGTTTCGCCACTTCTATTCTGCATGAGCTTGTTTCCTTTGACAAAATACCTCAATGCCGCAGGTTTGGGGTATGTTTATTGCCAAATGAAGATAAAGTCTCGCATCTTTCTGTACATGGACGATTTGAAATTATTCGCAAAAAATGACGAAGAAAATTAGTATCTTTCTAAATATCGTCAAAACTTTCAGTGACGACATTTGTATGGAATTTGGAATCAGAAGTGCAAGAAAGCGACTTTCAAAGAGGGAAAATTGTCTCAAGTGAAACATTCAACTTTACGGCATACCCATAGTGAGAACATTTGGGCAAGAATCAAATTATAAATATCTTGGAGTAGAAGAAGTAATGGTGTTCAGCATACATTAATGTAAAGATAATTGAAGGGAAAGAATACAAACAAAGTTAATACTTGAAAGTGAATTGAACGGACGAAAAAAAACTATTGCAATTGGTCAATTTGCTGTGGGCCCGTATTTCTTAAAATAGCTTTGGGGTATTAGATTGGAGCATTGAAGACTAGAGATAAGATCGAAAAACAAGTTTAAACCTGTTGACAATGAACGGAATGCACCATCCACGAGCGGACGTAGAAAGACTGGGATATCGCAAGGAAGAATGGAGGGTCGCGGGAATAACTCAACTAGAGGGTCATACAAAACAGCAATGATTGGTTTTAAGTTTTAACATAGAAGATAAAGGAGATGACAAATTTATTAGATGGTTCATGAACATGAGTCTAGCAAAGCTATGAGAAATCTATCATTAAGTTAGGCAACAAGTTTCAATCAGGTATGGAAATTAACCGTATTAATCAGATCAATGGGTCCATCCTAACAAGGTCAAGGTTCAAGAAGAAAATTAAGAATATATCCAGGAAGATCTAATAATTTGCTGGAAGTCTAAACCTTTGCATGGACAATATTTAAAACGCATGGAGCAACCACATATTGACCAAAATCAAAACCCAAAAAGTGGCTGGGGAGAAGTAATCTCAAAGGGTGCAACTGAAAGTCTTATTGTAGCTGCACAAGATCAGCCTTGAGAACAAAAAGTTACGAAAAATAATTCTCAAACTCGAAGTAGATGACAAGTGTCGTTTGTGTAAGCTTTATGAGAAAGCGTGGGGCACATTATTTCTGGATGCCCGTCTTAGCAAAAACGGAATACATTGATCGACATGATAAGGTTGGGGCATATTTGCATTGGAACATTTGTAGAAGTTATAACATCGAAACTTCTGACAAATTGTGCATGCATAAACCAGAGCAAGTAGTTGACAATGGTAATGTGACCATATTGAGGAATGAGCAAATAATCACTGATCGAAAGGATCTTCACAACAAACCAACATTGTTGTTTAAAAACAAAGAGACTCAAAAATGTTTGATCATCGATGTAGCTATTCCATCAGACCGCAAAAAAAGTATTAAAAAAATCAGAGAAACGCACAAGATATCGAGACCTACAATAGAAATTAAACGATGTGAATGTCGTTGTAGGTTGTTCCCATTTTTATTGGAGCTTGTGGGACAATTGGGAAGAAGTTTGAAGAAAACCCTCCAACATATCTCTGGCAATCACTGGACTCAAGAGCTTCAAAAGGCAGCATTATTAGGAACCGCCCATATACTACGCAAAGTTTTAGTATGAAGACATTGTTTCAGTTATTTCTTGTATGTATTGTTTTTTTTAATGTCATCTATATTTAATTTGTTTTGTAATAGGGTTTCACCTTAGAGGTGTGGTTCATCTCTGGTGAAGTTGTGGTATAAGGCAATTCTCCAATTATAATTATCAACAGCTAAGGGAATTATGACAAGTGAGGGTCTTGGGCAAAAACTTCGAATTCAAAAACCATGGTCCCCCAGAGAGTTAATAGAAATCTTACTGATCATTATCGGAAGAAGCAAAA
The DNA here is from genome assembly GCA_024449915.1 of Sweltsa coloradensis. Classification (NCBI taxonomy): domain Eukaryota; kingdom Metazoa; phylum Arthropoda; class Insecta; order Plecoptera; family Chloroperlidae; genus Sweltsa; species Sweltsa coloradensis. The sequence goes on from JAMZAV010004398.1 coordinate 49,469, forward strand.
ACAGCGTCAAAAATTATCAGATCTCCACCTCTTCATTTAAAACCCTATAAATACAATCAACCCAAATCTAAGCATAGTTGACTAGTTGACATACCAAGCCATAATGACATTATCGTGGCTGTTAAAAATACTAATGACAAAAACCTCTCATTAGCCTTAACACTCCGCCTCTTCACACTTCTTCACATAAGTGGCAAGATATCACTTCACAAAACTTAAATAAAGGTGTCAGTTTATTCCAAAAGTAAACCCTTCCGTTATTAAACAGAACTACCTACACATTATATCCCTGAATGTCAGATCGATAAAAAATAGTGCAAAGAGGTTGAATTATTTCTTGATGAGCAGTCTCCAGATATATTCTGTATGTCGGAGCACTGGCTATCTGATATTGAGGCTACAACATTTGCCATACCATCTTACGTAAATTCTAATATCTACTGTCGTAATTCCCCATATGGCGGTGTCTCAGTCCTTTCAAAACCACACCTAAATGTTACACCTATTCCTGAAATACACAAATATTGTATCGAGAAGACATTTAAGTGTACAGACATCACTTTTATTGTATCTAATAAGAGTTTCATAATCCTTTCAGTATATAGGTCCCATCTAGTGACGTAGCTACATTTGTATGTAAATTTGATAAACTTCTCATACGTCTCACTAAATTATATCCCAAAGCTGAGATGATAATATGTGGCGATTTTTAATATTGACTTTCTGCAACCATCCAAAGAAAGAACTCTTCTTCAGGATATATTGGTTTCTTTAATTTATCTAGCACCATTTCCACACCAACCCGCATTAGTCCCACTAGTTCAACCCTCCTAGACAATATTTTCACTACACTTGACGGTAACTCTCTTAAAACCAAAACTATAGACCCCAGGTCTTTCAGACCACCATGCTATCTCCCTTCAACTCCTAGCTATTCCTAATGTTAAAATAACTACATTATACAAACGGAATTATTCTGATGAGAATGTATATAATTTTGTCTCCTTACTACAGGAGGAACTTTGGTCTTCATCATATACAGAGACAAATGTAGATGACTGTTTTGGTGCTTTCCACTCGCGTTACGTAGCACTGTTTAATGTTGCCTTCCCTCTCACTAAGTACAGAATTAACAACAAACCCAAATCTAAAAAATGGGTAACGCCTGAGGTCCGTTTTGTCATCGGCAGATCTGCACCATATGCACTCAGCCTGTAAACGAAACCCAACATTCCTGAACTCAAAGCTGCTTACAATGTGAAAAAAAAGATTCACTCACGAAAAATAAAAGCCACTAAACGCCTCTTTCATAGCCAAATCATTTCAAACTCAAAAAATAAAGTCTAAGACTACTTGGAGCATCATTAAGCAGAAACCAGTTCTCTCAAACCATCTACAGACATAACTTTGTCAATTAATGGCAAAACAATAACAATCCTAAACAAATAGCAGATGAGTTCATACGTTTTTTAAAGAGTCAAGTTATCTACCGCCACAGTTCTTCCCCAATTTCATCATGCCAGACAAATCACTCAATTTTTGTTTCACCTACAACTCCAATTGAAGTGGAACACACTTTTAAGGTATAAGTCCTAAATACTCATGTGGGTTTGATGACATTCCAAGTGCCATTATTGTCAAGACTGCCAAATTAATTAGCGAACCCCTCTGCCACATCATAAATATGTCTTTAGAACAAGGAACATTCCCATCTGTCTTAAAAAAGTCGATTGTTATCCCTATACACAAAAAGGAGACATTCATATTCCAAACAATTACCGACCCATCTCATTACTTTCAAACATTTTCGAAATCTTTGAACTCATCATGCAATCCCGCATTACATCGTATTTCACTGATTTGATATTCTTGATAACTGTCAACATGGCTTTCGTTCTAAGAGATCCACGACTACTGCTATTTTCTCATTTTTTATCCTCCCTCTACTTGGCACTAGATAAGGGTGACCTCTGCCATTGGCTTTTCGTTGACCTTAGCAAAGCATTTGACACTATTGATCATAAAATTCTTCTTGCAAATTAGCATCTTTAGTATTAATGGACCTGCCCTAGGTTGGATCGACTCATTTTTATCGGACCGCACACAAGTTGTCAAAATCAAGGGAGCAACCTCTAGCGTACCAGTTCTATCTAATCCTCAAAATGTACAAAACGGCGTCCCACAAGGTTCAGTTTTTAGGACCTCCTTTCTTTATAGTATACATTAATGATCTACGTCAATTTCTACATAACAACAATACTATTCCTATTTGTGTTAAAGCGTTACTCACACTTTATGCTGATGACATCAATTCTTTACTTACGTCATCCAAGGAGACTACCTTGCAATTGACCAAAGCTGCTAATTGTCAAGTTTTCCCAAATTTATCTTACAGTACAAATAATCGACTTGCTATTCCCAAAACCCGTAAAACATTTTTCCTGAATTTCCGCACTGGTTACTCGGCAAGTGCTCTCGAGTCCATTAATCCGTTTAGAGGCCACAGTATACCAAGAGTAGTAACCACCAAAGTCCTTGGGCTGACCATAAGTGATTCGTTAGACTGGGGCCCCCATATTCAATCAATTGTTCCTCGCCTCCTGAGTGGATGTTTCATGCTCCGCAAACTGAAATTAATTGTTAACCCTCCCATACTTTCGATGGTATATCATGCGTTTATTCATTCTCTTCTTTTCCTATGGCATTATTTTTTGGGGTACATCACCTCACGCTAAACGTATTTTTATTATTCAAAAACGTGCTGTTAGGATAATTGCTGGAATATCCAGTAGGCAATCGTGCAAAGCACATTTCACAATTTACGTATCCTCACACTAACATGTACGCTAATTATCTCTGCAGCAACTTTTGTATATTCCAATCCTGACCATTTTTCCATTAAATAATGCCCACCATTCCCATTTTACTAGATATAATCTAACATTTTCATACCAAAATCTAGCCACACTTTCTTTGACAAAAGCCCGACTCACGTTTGTAGTACAATATTTAATAAATTACCAGCTTCAATTAAATATTCCAACTCACTAACACTCTTTAAGCACAAATTGAAAGAATTCCTTATAAATAAAGCTTATTACTCATTTAGAGAATTCCTAGATGACCATTGGACAATTTAACTTATTATTTTCACACTTCTCTCACACCACCTTTTTTTTTCTCTCTTCACTTTGGATATGATTTAAAATTGTAAAATGTATTCATGTAATATTATCTTATTTATTATGTATAATAACAAAATGCAATTAGCATTGTTATTGTTATTGATATTTTGTAGTATTTTGTAATTACCATAATCTGTATTGTACTTATATTTTTTGTTATTATTTGTAATTTGTGTTTGTCTCATATATATGTAATGCATATATCAGTGGACTGAAATAAAATAAAGAAAAGCTTTTAAATACCCATTATGCATGTTCATATTGATGAATAAAAGAAATAATTATAATTATAATAATACAATAATATAATACATAACAATAATAATAATAATAATAATAATAATAATAATAATAATAATAATAATAATAATAATAATAATAATAATTTACTGTGCAGCTGTAGCAGTGATTAGATACTTGGGCTTAAAGGTAAAATCTGCTACCTCTTCAAAGACAAAACAAAAGAAGAAAATTCCGAAATGGGAACAGCGACTAATTGGGAGAATCGATGAGTTTAGGAAAGATATCGGTAGATTGGAACAATTGCGAATGGGTAATCAATCTAAAAATGTGGTACTCTACTGCCAAAATATATTTGAAAGAATCAAGGTTCACACAAAACATGAAACACTGAACAAATTCATTCACGAATATTTGGATACACTTAAACAAAAAGTAAGTGCTCTTGCTAAGAGATTAAAAAGATATAGAGAATGAAGCATTAGAAAAGAACAAAACCGAATGTTCAAAGAAAAGGAAAAACAGTTTTACCAAAAACTATCTAGTACCGAAGAAATAACAGGAAATGGAACACCAACTAAGACGGAGATAGAAGAGTTTTGGGCAGGAATATGGGGTAAAACGTTAGCACACAACCAGGATGCACAATGGATTCAGACGAAAGAACTAGGATGAGCGATGTTAACGAGACGAGATTCGATGGTATAACTATTGATGAATTAAAGTCGACAATCAGTGCTACACATAGCTGGAAAGCACCAGGTAATGATAAAATTCAAAAATTTTGGTATAAGAAATTCAATACTACTCACAATCAAATTAGAAAATGTCTCAACGAGTTATAAATGAAGTTAAAGAAATACCCGAATTCTTTACTGAAGAAGTAACCTTTCTCAAACCGAAAGATAATGACACGAAGAACCCAAGTAAATATCGGCCATTACATGTCTACCAACTATATATAAAATATTGACTTCATGCTTAACAAATAAAGTATATAAGCATTGCGAAGAATACAATATCATGGCCGAGGAACAAAAAGGATGCTGTAAGAACTCGCAGGGATGTAAAGAACAACTCATTATCGACTCTACTGTAATGAACCAAGCACACAATAAGAAAAAGGAATATTCACGTAAACTACATTGACTACAAGAAAGCTTATGACTCAACACCACACACATGGCTTATTCAGATTTTACAAATATATAAAATCAACCCAGTAATTGTAAACTTTTTGAAGACAGTAATGATAGCACATGGGCCAGGACAACACTTTTTAATCGTTAAAATTAGGACAAAGG
>JAMZAV010004399.1:0-54425 GCA_024449915.1 Sweltsa coloradensis
TTATTATTATTATTATTATTATTATTATTTTATTATTATTATATATTATATTATTCTTGCTCATTTGGCTTAGTGGAGGAAATGTATGTTCATATTGTTCCAAATTAATTTTTGCTTCAATAATAAAAAATATATATATATAAGTATTATTATTATTATAAGTTTTATTTTTTTAAATTCAAAAGCTATGTCCTTATTGCGGGCTTATGCTTAAAAACCTTATAATATATTATTTTTATAAGAGGAATCAAGCATTGGCATTAACGACTGTGGAAAACCTCTTACAAAACTTCAATCAGGCTTGCCGGTGTTGCCGGGCTTTGAATCCGGGATCCTCGAACCCCGAAGTTAAGCAGAATCGGGCGTGGTCAGGGGTAGAGTGGGTGAACGCTCTCTGCCCTGAAACTCAAGTATACCGCTGGTTAGAGCAGATGGAGGGTTCGAGAGCTAGAGTTACGGCTTCGTTCTCTTCGACGTCTGCTCGGCAGTCCGGGTTAGTGGAAGAACCTATATGAATGTCAAGGTCACACCGTCCTTTCGGATGTGACGTTAAGTCGTTGGTCCCCTTGGTACATTTCGAAGGGAGTAGCTACGTGTCGGTACCGGGTTTCCTCTCCTCCCTTCTGATCATACTTCATCCTCATCTATCACCACTCATAGTCTCGAATAGCCTAAGTGCATTAATATTAGACTTAAGCAATATCCAATCAATCAATCAATTGAGTGACTTATTAAGGTGTGCCTTAAATTATAGAACGATACCGCGGAATCAATGAAGGTGGCCAATAAAGTCTTCGTCGCCAAGGAATATGAAGTTAACAGAACATTTGAGCAGGTCGCAAAGGAATTTTTCGGGAGTGGCCTGGAGAAGGTCGACTTCCAGCACAATTCTAAACAAGTTCGCCAACAAATCAACAAATGGGTCGAAGAGAATACAGGCAATAAAATAAAAGACTTGCTGGCTGAAGGTGAGTACGATGGACTTGGGAATCAAAATACAGAATTAGAGACTTTGTGTCACAATCTTTTGCGTAAGACTTTGTGTTAATTGGATGAAGTCGAGCTAACCAGGCTTTGACGCAGAATGCAGAGGTTTTAGCCTTGATCAGTTGGAAGCTCTATCGAGTTGTAGTTTGCACCAAGATGTGAAGTAAGAATGTGTGTATGTCGCAATAAGAGCACATTTACCAAATAGTACTTACTTTTTTAAGTAACAGACAGTTAATATGTCACTATATAGACAAGTTATGTTTAGTAATTCCCAAGCTTATGTAGGATACAATTATTAGAAATTTTGAAATATGCTCTGATCGGGACTTGCGCATATTCGTTATAAACAACATCTCAAACATAAAAAGAAATAAGGTGAAAATTGGAGGTCAAAACGTGATCTACAATGTTTGTGAAATCAGCCGGATTTGACGATCAAGGTAATTTTCAAATTGACATTAAACATTGTAAAAAAGGTTGGGCCGAGATCAAACAACCATCTTGAGATTTGACCCAGTCAACAAATTACGTCATTATCGATGGGCAACATTCCAACTGAGACTCCCTTTTAGTGTATGTTGTTTGCCGGTTGCTTTCGAAGTATAATCTGTTACAGTACACCCTACCCCAAACCCTGACGTAGACGCCGCAAGCTCTCCCTCACAATGAATATTGAGTAGCAGGAAAACAACCTTTAAGAAAGCCATGACCAAAATGTATTTTTTGACATTACTGTTGAACTGGTGACACTGTTAATGATTAGAGCCCCCACCCCCACCCCCACCCGGCCCACAACCGCACAAACCATTGCCAACAGTGAAGCAGGCTGGAAAAATTTGATGTAAGGAATATTTAACTAGAGTTACTATGCCCAAAGAATATTTTCAATTGCACTAGAACTCTTCTCATATGCCTACCACAATGTCATATAATAATGTGTCAAAACTCCTGGCCCGGTCATATAACGGTGTATGGGTAGCCGTTTACTCGTCAGTGCATATCTTCGTTCGTCCTTTGAATTACCTAACTTTCCAACAAATTTCTTGTCTTAGAAAAGTTTCCGCAAGTATTTTACGAAAACTTATACCGTTATCCACATTATTTCGTGGAAACCTTAAGAATTTTCACACCAAAATCGTATTAGTATAACTCAACAATAGCATGTTTTTTAACAATAGTAAACAAACGATCCTCCCCTTCTTCCAGGTAGCCTAGATTCTGCCACAATTATGGTGCTTGTCAACGCGGTGTATTTCAAGGACGCATGGAGGACACCATTTGATCCTGACGAGACCAAACAGGCACCGTTCTACATCAGCCAACAAGTCCAGAAGACGGTCGATATGATGGAGGTGAAAGTCGTCGATGACTTTTGCTACAAGTATTCTCAGGAGCTTGATGCCCAAATTCTAGAAATGTTTTATAAGGTAGGAACTGAAGTAATTGGTATAAGATCGCATTCAAATTACTTTTTATATGTAGGTTAAAGTGGTACAACTTATTTAAAATAAGAAAATAATTACTAAAGCAAGAAACAGGTTGACCAAACTCTGAAACTTCATTTCCCGTGCAACCATCAGTCAGAGAGTCAGCCAATGAAATTAAAATGTCTGAAATAAATGACGTAGTGAAGAAGTGAAGTAGTGAATTCAAATGTCATACATACATGTCTTGAATTAACCGAAGATAAGGCGTCTACGTGTTCCAATCAGCAAGAAGAATGCATGATCAGCTGCACACACCGGCCGCGCTCCCCAAGGAAGCTTCAGCCCGCTCCCATGTTGTGTGACTCTCCGTGGATGAGTTGACTGTTGCTGGATGTTGAGTGTTCCTCCTGGAACTCTCCAGGTCCAGAGTGTCTTTTTCAAGTGTATGTGTACTTAACTGTCCTTGTTCTTGATTGGTTATGAACCCCTCCTCGGGACTCGACTAGAGCTCCCGATTCGTGGTTCGATTTTTGAAACTAGTCCACTTCAGCAAAAATGGTGTGTGCGAAGAAGAACGTTGTGCGTGACATTTGGGCATACCATCGTCACAAACGCGTTACACTGATAATTTGTACGTGTCTGATTATTATTTGTTCGGGGTCAACACTCGGTTTAATCTCTGACTTAATTCTCACGCCAAGAAATGCGCTCCCACACCTGTAGTTACGTAATTTAATATTTAAAACACTTGACTTATACTATGGCTGAATTTAGCTTAAAACTATCTGAATTGACCTGTGATGCAACAAGGTTATGGTTGTTTCGAAGAAACTTTGCCGATGCTGACGTCAAATACTGCAATGGGAATATTTTAATTATTTTATATGAATCAATCATTAATTTGAACATGATTATACTCTTAGGAATATAACAACGAGCATTACCCTTGTACAGAGATTTGCGTGTGATACCCCTAAAAATATTAACAAAATCTTGACGAATACTCAGACTGAAATTTAAAATACCGATCGCTGATTGATACCATTCTCCAGTCGATGAAGGAAGAATCTACAAGGTTGCTTTGGCACCACTGTGCGTGATTATATAATGTGTTACTGTGTTTTGCTTCCATGAAAAGTGTAACTTTTCACATTACAATATTGGAATAAAGCCGACATTATTCGGCATACGGTTCAATGATTTCATAAAATAAATTCTCCACTCTTTCTGTGTAAAGAGCGTATGCAAAAGACTACAGCAAGGTCAAATTACATAAAAACTTAAATAGGTGATTAGGCCTAATTATGGCACTAAAGATTTTACAAGTAATGAAATTGATTTTATGTTAACATAATCAAATAATTCTACTATTTTGCTATTTTTGAATATATACAGAAGAGCATATTATTTTTGGATGAGCGAAGCGAAGACTTCAATTTCACTGACCCCCGAAAAAATTAGCTCGTTTTTTTTTTTTTTTTTTTCTGTTTTTTTGCTCTTTACCGGGCAAACGGCATATGCGATCTTAATGAAAATTGGAGGGTACCATCGAAATTACTGAACTAAGACCTGCCACGTTTTTGTGGACAACCGAAGAAACATTTCTCATGAATATCGTACTTTTACGATTTTTTCGATTTTTAGTGCGATATTTTCGTGACATTTGGGCCGATTCTGACCAAACGGTTGAGGCTACAACGTTCATATTTTACGTGGAAATTAATTGGTTATGGTGCTGTAGTATCTACCTTTTGAAAGAAAAAGTTGAAAAAGTTAGCCAGAATCCATAGAAATAACGGTTTAAATATGAGTTTTTTTTAGATGTTTCCAATAATTAACAAGTAACTATAGAAACTCGACAACAAACACCTACAAAGCGTTCATAAAGCAATCTTCGGGCCTAGGGATGACATTCTAATTACCTACCATAGCAATTAGTACTACTTTATAAAAATAAAATAATTGAACAACGCAAATGATTTTGCAATTGAACTTGAAGAAGTAAATAGATCGCACGTATACTAAAAACTTAAAAAACCTCATCAATCATCGCGACTAAATAGTGGTAATTAAATGTTCTGTACAATCATAAGTGTCCTTTAAAATTAATGTGGTATATTTGGTTTTAATAACCAATTGATAGAGGCATAGGTTTCATCCAGGAAATTTTCTGTAAACACATTTTGAGCGTACAAAACCAAACGCAAGTTTTTGTGATAGTTTAGGCCTACATGGTTATATTATGAAATGTTGTACTCTTTTCTAGGGTAGTGCGACGAGTCTAGTAATTATTCTCCCCGAAGAGAGATTCGGTCTGCGCAAGGTAGAGAAAAAACTTGCCGGGCTAAATTTACACCAGCTGTTAATGGATATGGAAACACCTTCTGAGGAGATATACGTGCGCTTGCCCAAGTTCAAGCTGGAGAAGACCATCGAACTACAACAAATTCTCACAAAGGTATGGGGACATAGGCTATTGTCGTAAATCCTATTATAGGACTTCTCAGGCAAATTTTGAAAGAGTTCTAAAGTCAATGATTATACTATGGCGTAGCAATTTATATCGTATAAACAACATTAATGTAATACGACTTCGACCGATAATCAATTGGGAATGATTGGAGTTGGAAAAGTGGAAACTAAAATAATTCCAAATTTTCAAACTTTTAGTTTAGATGCTTACTAATAACTCATTCGCGGCATATTGATTTGTTGGACTTTAGTTGAGTGTAAGACAAGCCTAGGTTCAAGGTTCATAGAGGTTTATAAAATAAATCCCCCGTCTGGCCCGGGGTAGAATTGGCCCAGAGCATGGCTCTGCTATAATAGTAAAAGGCGATTCAAGAGAAAAGGCCACCTCGCAAACATCAGCTAGTAAGAGGGTTGTATTATACTCCCCGAAATTAGAGGTGAGCTCTGGCTGTCATCATCGGGGACACCTCGCCCTTCCCTTGACGACCTCCCCGACGACGATGACAATGACAAAACGAACTATGACAAAAACATTGACAACCGCGGCGTGAGAAACCCCCTTTCCTCCCCTTTCCCGTGGCTGGTTCTGACCAGCACGGTCCCTTCCTCCCATATCCCCTAGGCTAGAGTGGTGCATTATGACCTAACGGTTGACGCGTCCTTAATCCAAATAAACCAAACCGACCACATAACATTGTTGTGATGTTTGGCAGTATTAGAAGGTAAATATTTTTATTTTTCCATATTTATATTTGATTCGTTTTTATTATTCTGTTTTATTTTTATTACACAGTTGAAGTTGATAACAAAATTGTTGTTCTTGCTTGATATATTTCTTTTATTATTGTGGTATTATATAATTCTTTGAATATGATGTAATGATATGTCAAAAAATGATCTCAGGTCCGCTATTTGCATCTATCTGTATGTTTATTTTTATATAATATGTAATACTGTACGGAATAAACACATAATAATAGTGCACATTGTTGTTGTAATATAACCATTTCAAACTTTGCATACCATACAGTTCATTATTTTGTCTTCCTATAAGTTATATAATAAATGAATAAAAATACATGTATTGTATAGGTGAGCTCATTTATTAGACTAGCTTGCACTTACATGTTTTCTCTTTCAGTTGGGAATGAAGAGAATGTTCAGCGACTCTGCCGACTTCTCTGGCATTGCTGCAGGGCCGCTGCAGGTCAGCAAGGTGGTCCACAAGGCATTCATAGAAGTCAACGAGGTGGGGACGGAGGCAGCGGCAGCTGCCGGTCAGTCTGACAAACACACACGCACACGCAAACGCACACGCACACGCATGGTCATACACGCATTTTGTATCATAAAAACATTCATGGCAATCCCAACAATATTTGAGTACAAAATATTCATTTGTAAAATTATTAGTTACTAGGCCGCTTCGCGAACGCTTTTTGATGAGAATGAGCATTTTTGTAAGTTTTTAGTTTGCGTGGGATCTCTTTACTTTTGCAAGTGCTTTTTGAACGCATTGTAGGTGATTGTTGTCAAGTTTCTATTGTTATTTGTTAATTGTTATTATATACCTAAAAAAACTTATATTAAAACCTTTATTTCTATGGATTCTGGCTAACTTTTCCAACTTTTTCTTTCAAAAGGTACTACATCACCATAACCTTAATGTCCATGTAAAATATGAACGTTGTAGCCCCAACTGTTTGGTCAGAATCGGCCGAAATGTAACGAAAATATAGCATTTAAAATAGAAAAAAATCGTAAATGTACGATATATTCACGAGAAATATTTCTCGTTCGATTGTACCCAAAAACATGGCAGGTGTAAGTTCAGAGATTTCGAAGGTCCCCACCAAGTTTCATCAAGATCGCATATGCCGTTTGCCCGGTAGAGAGCAAACAATCAGACAAAAAAAACACCCGAGCTAATTTTTGGGGTGTCAGTAAAATTGAAGTCTTTGTTTCGCACATCCAATATGATATGATAATATAATATGATTATTGTGTGCCTATTTCAGACATGGTTAGAGCGAAACTAGTAGAAATGATGGTGCAAACCATATTTCTGGTAAAAAATCTATTTTTACACAAAATCATCATTAGAAATGTAGCCAATGTGATGACAGAGTATAGTTGAGTACACAAGTACAACTATGATGTCAGTAAGCGGAGCGAATAAGAATTTTCCGAAATTTTTAGTTTTATGTTCTCTTATATTAAGGACGGTTTATTTCTCGATTTGGTTGGTCGGGAAACACTCCCGTAGGTGTAATTGTTATTATTTACTACAATTCAGAAATTAGAAAAATAATTACATTAATATTATAATTATATTAAACATTATAATATACATTACAATATAAATAAGACATTATAATTAATGTTTGGTGGTCAGTTCAAAGGCAGCAGATGTTAGTTGCAGTACTGTTCCACCCATTCAGATGTATAATGCAAGTACAATTCAGAGAAAAAAATGTACCCGTCCTGATGGTCTAGTGGTTAAGACGCCTGTCCGGAATGCGGGAGATCCGTGGTTCGAATCCCGGTTGGGGCGGACTTTTTTAATTTCTGAATTGTAGTAAAAAATTAATTAAGGAAAGTATCTTGTTTGATTTCAGGTGAGTTATTGGTTCCTCTCATGTTTCGAGGCTACATTGTTTTCAAAGCAGATCATCCCTTCCTGTTCATCCTGCGTCACTCCAGAACCCACGGTATCTTGTTCATGGGAAGATACACCGGCCCTGATTAGCAAGGGTGGTTAGCTTGACGATGACGAATGATTTTTCATAAACATTATGTTAAACATACTTTAAAAATTAAATATATACATGGGAGAAAACTATGCATTTTCAATTTTTCTTTAGTAAGGTTAAGTCAAAATGATTATGGTGAATGTCCTGACCAAAATTTTTCATTGTGTTTGAGTCAAGGTAGACGTAATGCAAATTATGTATGTAATATGAATTATCTTGTTCAGTTAAATGTGTAAAAACGTCAAAGTAAAAAGCAAGGGGGAAGAAAGCAAGGGCGGCATTACTGACGGTGGTGAGAGGCTGAAGCACCCCCTTAGTAATGTGACGTTAAGCATTGTGAAATACGAAGTTAAACAAAAAAATACATATATTTAATATTCCAAGTCTGGTGTTTCATTTTAAGGACAATTACCTACCTGTCAACATTTTTCAATTAAGCAGTAAGCACGACTTGACTTTGATGGGTATTGGTTTGTACGTGCTATGCTCATTCGTTATTTTTAAACTACTTTTTGTAGTTCATAAATGTGCACTTTGTCTTAGCGAAATATATTCGCTTGCATCCACAAGGAGTCTAATCAATAAGTGTTTAGATGCCTCGACTGGGCAGTAACGAAAGGTTTGGTCTTAGTAAGGTAAGGACATTTATTAATAGGATAGTACAAGAAAGACTAAGATACAATTAATATAACCAACCAATAAACCAGGAACAAGCTGGAAACCTCTGGTAGTTGATTGTGTATCTAGAACTTGCATCCCCAAACCAGAACCAAAACCCTTTGGACCTCGGTGTGTCTAAAAGGCTAGACTAAGATAAGGTGACTCTGACACTGAGAAAATAAGTGACTGGTAAGTGCGTTTAAAGAAGCATACACTAACAGTAGTATTATACTAGGGAAACGCCAAAGTCGTTGTTAAACGAGTGAGTTAGCGCCATGTGTATAGTACCCGGTATCATTCCCCATACTAGGCTAGATCCAGCCTTGGGTATATGAGGGGAAATGGGATGTTCCCGGGTACTCAACACTTGGCTCACCCACTCGTTTATCAATGACTATGGCGTTTTCCTAGTTATTTAAATTGAACATTCAAAATGCGAATTGTGTTCGAAACGTATTAGCGTGAAACATTTACAAATTTCCAAGATAAAGCAAATTCACCTAATTTTTATTACCCATTTAACACCCCTTAAAAGTAAAATGTGGGTGTAAAAATATAAAAAAGTTCTAATCAACGGGCATCGAACCCCAACCTTCCGTGTGATAGGCTAAATGCTTACCACTATGCCATGCCAGCCACACACGTTCCGCAACCTGCTTCTAAACAAATGCTTTCGATATTTTAAACTAGGAAAACGCTTCAGTCCCGCCGCGTTGTTGGATGAGCGTAATTGGTGCATAGAGCTGCCATGTGTTACGCTGATTTTCTGTTGTTCTGTGAAAAAATCATTACATAGTCGAAGATTTTTTTTAATTAAATAAAATAAAATAAAAAATAAACTTAATTTTTTTAATAAGTCGTAATTTATAAAAAAAGAAAAGAATTGTAAAATTGCAATTTTCATAAGAAATAACTATTCGACTGCGCTAAAATTTAACACGAGTATATTAATTCATAAAATTAAGGTTCTGTGAAAAAATCATTACAATAGGATAAAGCATTTAGGGGTTATAAGTCAAAGAACTGTTTTTAAAAAGAAAAAACCCGTAAAATTTTTATTTTCATGAGAAATAATTTTCGATTACGCTCAAATTTCACACGAATATCTTAATTCATAAAATTAAGGTTCTGTGAAAAAAAAGCATTACAATCGGATAAAGCATGTAGGTGTTATAAAGTCGAAGAAATTTTTTGAAAATCGAAAAAAATCGTAAAATTGCGTTTTTTATGAGAAAAAATTTCCCGATTGCGCTCAAAAACGTGGCAGTTCTAAGTTTAGAGATTTCAAAGGCCTCGATAAAATTTCATCGCAATCGGTGTATCGGTTTAGCCGAAATCGTGCATAACAAACACACAAAAATACAAAAAAAAAAGATGTGAAGAAAGAAAGAAGAAAAAAAAAATCCGGATTTTTTTCTCCAGTGTAGTGAAATGGAATCTTTGCTTCGCTCATCCAAAAATCACATTTTTACTAATTGTAGGATGTAATCGCAATGGATCTAGCTGATTTTGTTAACAGTTCTCAGTAAACTCGTACCGGATGTCTGTTTAAAATTTCAGCGAAATCTGTTCAGCGGTTCGGCTGATTTTCGACGTACAGACACACAGAATCACAGAATGAGAGCCGTTTGAGTTGAATGGAGACAACGAGGGAGCGGGGTTTATGTTGAAAATTGAGGTATTTGCAGGTGTGCATTATGAATATTACTAGGGAAACGCCAAAGTCGTTGTTAAACGAGTGAGTTAGCCAAGTGTTTTGACTTCTAAAACCAGACCGTCTGGTCACCTTACAGGAACTCACTCTGCTTGCCACAATATTTTTTTTAAATTGAACATTCAAAATGCGAATCGTATTAAAAACGTATAAGCGTGAAACATTAAAACAAAATCACCTAATTTTTATTTCCCATTGAACACCCCTCAAAAATAATATGTGGGTATAAAAATATAAAAACGTTAGAAACTGAACGGGTATCGAACCCCATGCATCCGTGCGGTAGGCTAAATGGTTACCACTAGGCCATGCAGGCCACGTCACCTTCGTCCCGCTAGCTGCTACGAAACAAATGCCATTGATATTGTTAAAAATCACATTTTTATTTATTGTAGGCTTAAATCGCAATGGATCAAGCTGATTTTGTTAACAGTTCTCAGTAAACTTGTACCGGATGTCTGTTTAAAATTTCAGCGCAATCTGTTCAGCGGTTCGGCTGATTTTCGACGTACAGACAGACAGAATCACAGAATGAGAGCCGTTTGAGTTGAATGGAGACACTCAGTCGCTCCGCTCCCTCGTTTAACTAGGGAAACGCCAAAGTCGTTGTTAAACGAGTGAGTAAGCCAAGTGTTGAGTACCCGGGAACATCCCCTTTCCTCCCCTATACCTAAGGCTGGATCTAGCCCAGTATGGGCAATGATACCGGGTACTCAACACATTGCTCACTCACTCGTATAACAACGACTTTAGCGTTTCCCTAGTTATTTAAATTGAACATTTAAAATGTGAATCATGTTCAAAACGTATTAGCGTGAAACATTAACAAATTTCCAAGATAAAACAAAATCACCTAATTTTTATTTCCCATTTAACAACACTCAAAAATAAAATGTGGGTGTAAAAATATAAAAAAGTTCGAGCTAACGGGTATCGAACCCCAACCCTCCGTGCGGTAATCTAAATGCTTACCAATAGGCAATGCAAGCCACGTAGCTATCGTCCCACTAGCTGCTACTAAACAAAATGCTATCGATATTTTAAAAATCACATTTTTATTTATTGTAGGATTAAATCGCAATGGATCTAGCTGATTTTGTTAGCAGTTCCCAATAAACTTGTACTGGATGTCTGTTTAAAATTTCAGCCCAATCTGTTCAGCGGTTCGGCTGATTTTTGACGTACAGACAGACAGACAGACAGACATACAGACAGAATCACAGAATGAGAGCCGTTTGAGTTGAATGGAGACACTCGGTCGCTCCGCTCCCTCGTTTAATAAACATCAATCAATATCAATCAATATCGCAGCGCTCACTCGTTTTCACAAACAAAGTTTCACAAAAGCTGAAAACCTCTAGTGGTTGATTTTATTTTACCGTGGGTATTAAACCAACTAGGCCTATAGGGTGCAATGTATGAGCCTCTTCAGGTGCTAGCTACAAGCTCTTGTCTAGTTGGTTGTAGCACATGTTCGGCCACAGCAAAAGCAACATTTGTTCCATGAAAAAGTCCATTTGCCAGTAAATGTTAGTTTCAACGTTTTTCGGGGCAGGCATTCAAATGATTATTATTCGTATTAGGACAATGTACCCAAAATCTTGGCAAGTCTAAGTTTTGAGATTTCGAAAGTCCCCTCCAACTTTCATCAAGATCGCATATGCCGTTTGCTCGGTAGAGCGCAAACAAACAGACAGAAAAACAAACAAACAAAAAAACAAAAAACATTGGAGCTAAATTTTTATGATGGGTCAGTGAAATTGAAGTCTTCGCTTCGCTCATTAAAAAAACTTACTTTACTTGGCCGCTTCGCAAACACTTTTTGTAGTCTGTTGATGGATGAGCTTTTTTGTAAGTTTTTTAGTTTGCGTTTAGAACCACTTGTTCTTTGCAAGTGCTTTTTGAATACATTGTATGAGATTGTTGTCAAGTTTCTATTTTTACTTGATAATTATTGTTCTTATGTAACAAAAAAAATCATATTTAAACCTTTATTCGATGGATTTTGGCTATCTTTTTCAACTTAATCTTTCAAAAAGCAATACATTACTATTACCTTAATGTCCATGTAAAATATGAACGTTTTAGCCCCACCCGTTTGGTCAGAATCGGCCCTAATGTCACGAAAATATCGCATTAAAAATGAAATAAATCGTAAAAGTACGATATTCATGAGAAATATTTCTTTGATTGTACCCAAAAAAGTGGCAGGTCTAAGTTCAGACATTTTGAAGGTCCCATCCAATTTTTATCAAGATCGCATATGCCGTTTGCCCGGTAAAGTGCGAACAAACAAACAGACAAAAAAAAACACCCTGGCTAAATTTTTTATGGGGTCAATGAAATTGAAGTCTTCGCTTCGCTCATCCAAAAAACTTACATGTTCTTATACTTTGTAAAGATATTGCATGTACAAACAACAGTGTTGAGGCAGTTCTTTTTAAAATGAACTTTTAAAAAGTTCAGTTTCACAGCTCAAATAATGACCTTTTAAAAAATTCAAGTCCTTTTAAAACCTAAAATTTTGAAAAGTTCAAGTTCGTCTAAAATATGAATTAAGTTCTTTTGAAAGTTCTGTTGTAAAAAAATCACTATTTTATTAATGGCTGGCGTAAAGTGAAAAAACTCACGAGGAAAAACATTAGGGGTGTTCGAGTACCAAACTACTTGCGAGTTTGAGTCTTACGAAAGTGTTGAGCTGTCTTTGATCGTGTTTATGATTTGTTCTACATTCTCGTCGACCACCTTTTAAAATTATGGCAGATACTTAGCAATTTAGGCTTCAAAGATTTTTTTTCCGGATTAGTTGGCGTGCTTCGTTTTTACTTGGTGAATCGTGCGTGACCTTGTCAAAAACAGCTGAACGTGCGTCAACGTAGGCCTACGATGGAACAACGATTTGTTGTTGTTTTTAAGCGTCGACGGCGGCGAGTCGACGGCTGCTCGACGCACGGAAAGAACTCTTAAATGAACTTTCTAAAACTGAAAAGTTCGTTCTCGGAAAGAACTTTTAAAAGTTCATGTTCATCCATTAAAAAAAAGAGTAAATTCACTGAAACGCAACAAATTTTACTTTAAAAACTTACAAGTTCTTATACTTTGTAAATAAATTGCGTGAAAATAAGTTTACAACCTTACTAGTAATAAACTTTGTAAAGATGTTGCGTGAACAAAATATTACTTTTACTTAACAAACTTACAAGTTCTTTTACTTTGTAAAGATATTGCATGTACAAAATACAACTTTCATTTAAAAAAAAATCAAGTTCTTATACTTTGTAGAAATATTGAGTGTATATATATAAAAAAAAAAAAAACTTACTAGTTCTTATACTTTGTAATGATATTGAATGTCCAAACAACAACTTTTACTTTACGCTTATATTAGCTTCATGTGTTTGTCTGGACGGAATCTTACAATCGATATTTCACCCACTTCTCAATGTCCAATCAAGCTGAAATTTTTCACACATACGTATTTTGGATGACAATAGATTAATCAATCAACAAATTTACTAATAAATCAATTAATTCATCATAATTAATAATCAAAATTTTATATGGATTCCCAATGTCCGATCGAGCTGAAATTTTTCATACAGACTTATATCTTCTTGGCAATAGATGAATAAATTAACAGATTTACTAATTAATCAATAAATAAATCGTTATTGGATGAGCGTAGCGACTGAAGCGAAGACTTCAAATTCACTGACCCCCAAAAAATTTAGCTCGTGTGTGTTTTTTTTTTTTTTTTTCTGTTCGCTTTCTACCGGGCAAATGGCATTAATAAAAGTGGAGGGGACCTCAAAAATCTCTGAACTGAAGAGGTGTATTGTTGTTGTCCTTCTCAATAAACGGTGAAAACACTTGCAAAGGTAGCAAAGAAAGTGCACCACATGGGTCTCTAGATGCCCCATGGGGTGGAACCTTGAGTTAACAAGGCCCTATGTGGTTGAACCAACGTGGGTAAGTTGAGTCCTATTCCGACCACAACAATAACGGTGTCCTGTCAGACAGACTCGACTCAGATTTTGTCCGTGTTGTTATTCAGCGTGTGAAATAGTATGCCATGATTTGACTATTGATGTTCCAAAAGTGAAGACTCCTCAATGATAACACTGTTGTTTTCTCACTCACTCTCTTCTTCTCTTAACAATCTCACTCTAGTTTCATGTAATCATAAAATTCACTGATAAGTTAACCTTCAGTCTCTATTACAATTTTAAAAACCGTATACAAGTCTCTATTTTTTCACTGGTATTGTTGAATTATCGATTGATCCCAGGGATCATTGCAATCTATCACTTCCTGTCCTTACGCCAGTTCATGGACGTTATTTTCTATTATTTCTTTTTGATATTAAAAGTACAAGCTTATAGTTTAGCCAAGGGATAATGACATTGAAATTTAATTCTAGAAAAATGATTACAAAGTGAAGTTTAAATATCGATTGATTTATCAAGCTATCGGGCACTGATAACTCATGGCCAAACCGATTTTTATTTGCATTGTTTTAAATAAAAAGAATTATACCACAACCAGTTTGGTTTGAAACCTTTCAAGATAAAAACTGTCCACTATCGCATCCGCGACTTTTTAGAAAATGCTTTCACATTCGAGTCCTATGCTGACTCCAATTGCCTGGGCACAAGCCACACTCAAGGTCGGTGTCCTGGCCGTCTTTAACTCCTGCATTTCATCTGCCTTGACTGAATGTCCTCTTGCTGCGTTGCTGTCACAGGCATATTCACCATGTGCTACATGGTTTCAGTCATTGCTTGCATGGCTGTGTTACTCATTAGCTACTCCTTCACGAGTACCATTTTAGGCTCTAGCAGATACTTTCTTCATCTTGCGACAAAAGATGTCTACTGTCTCCAATGGTTGACGTGCAATTTTTTGCAACTCAATTTCCTCTAGAGGTTCAGCTTCCGTTATCAACTCTAACTTCCAAAGTTGTTGGCGCGACCTTCCTGTTATTTGAAATTCTTGTCCTCTTGGCATTTCCTTTTAAAAATTACAAAGAAAATACTTTTGAATGTGCTTTTGATTGTTATATTTATTCCAGTAAAACTTCAACATTAAAGGGTGTATATCAATCCACACTACACAGCAGGAGTTTGCATTACAAATTAATAGCATCGTAACGTAAAGGCAAATTACTAAACCAAAATAATTGTACATACGTTACGTAACTTTATCACAAAGCGTTCTACCGTAGCTATAAAATTAGTCTTCTTGAGACGGAATGACGTCGGAGTTCTTATCTTACGTTACATCTGGTCTGGCACAAGGTTCTATTTGTTCTGTAGAGGTGTGTTTCACAAGTCCTCCCTGAACGTTCCGAATGAGCTTGCTGTGGCCTTGAAAGGACAACTTTATATAAACTGACAACTGTAAAAAAAGTATTACACATATTGTATTATGTATTTGACGAGTTAAGGGTCGGATACTAATGCCAGGAAAGATCCCGGTCCGACACCTCTAACGCCTGCTCGCCCAGCTGTGTCATCCTCGAAGAGAAGAGGGGCAAGGCCCCTCAACTATTCGATGCACTATCCCCAGACAGTAGTGACACTGCCCCTGAGAGGCCAGAAGCTCCAAGAGCTAGGCCTGCACTGCATGGTGGGCCTCCAGCTTTCCCAGTACTCATGTCGACTAGGCTTCCCTAGTCACGTTGGATGAGTAACCGCCGAGGAAGGATCCTCTACCACACATCTATTGCTGTCCCCAGTATAAACCCGTTACCCACAAACATGGGATTGGATAACTAGACAAGACAGCTTTAAGGGTGAACCCCGTGTGGTCTGCACGGCACACCCTCTACCATGCAATATCAAAGCTATAACAACAGTCTATGCCAAGTATTATGCGAGAGCCTCTAACATGACGCCACACCGTATCAACAAATACAAATCTGTGAATGAGCCACGTTGCGATAACGCTCAGCGAATAAAAGTAAACGATTAATGTGTGATACTAACGTAGGCCTTCAAGTACCAAAGACGTTTTACATTTAAAAGTCGGCGATTAACATTTTTGTGATGGTCAAACGACTATGATCAAACTATTCAGTTCGGCGATTAATATGTGGTTAACTGTGTGAGGAACAAAGCACCAAGTGACGCTCAATCAAGTATACGCAAAATGGCCGCCCCACAAATTATTTAGTATAAGGAAAGCGTTTTTTAAACAAGATTATTTTAAAAAACGGGCCGGTGGGCCCCAGGCGATGCCACATAATCTGTAGTTCTGTTGCCATAGCAATGATCGTACAATAAATAATACTAGGAAAACGCTTAAGTCCCGCCGCGTTGTTGGATGAGCGTATATGGTGCATTGAGCTGCCATGTGTTACGCGGATTTTCTGTTGTTCTGTGAAAAATTCATTATTAGTCGAAGATTTTTTTATGAAATTAAATTTAATAAAAAATTAACTTTATTTTTTTAATTAAATTAAATTAAATAAAAAAGTTACTTAATTTTTTTAATTAATCATAATTTTTAAAAAAAGAAAAAAATCGTAAAATTGCAATTTTTATAAGAAATAATTATTCGATTGCGCTCAAATTTAACACGAATATATAAATTCATGAAATTAAGGTTCTGTGAAAAAATCATTACAAAAGAATAAAGCATGTAGGTGTTATAAATCAAAGAATTATTTTAAAAAAGAAAAAAAACGTAAAATTTCGATTTTCACGAGAAATAATTTTTCGATTACGCTCAAATTTCACACAAATATCTTAATTCATAAAATTAAGGTTCTGTGAAAAAATCATTACAATCGGATAAAGTATGTAGGTGTTATAAGTCGAAGAATTTTTTTAAAAATCGAAAAAAATCGTAAAATTGCGTTTTTTATGAGAAAAAATTTCCCGATTGCGCTAAAAACGTGGCAGTTCTAAGTTCAGAGATTTCGAAGGCCTCCATAAAATTTCATCGCAATTGGAGTATCGGTTTAGCCGGAATCGTGCTGACAAACACACAAAAATACAGGAAAAAAAAGAAAGAAAAAAAACATTCCGGATTTTTTTCTCCAGTGTAGTGAAATGGAATCTTCGCTTCGCTCGCTACGCTCATCCAACAATAGCTAATTCCCCCCTGCCACCAAGGGCTACATCTAGTCAAGTCTAATATGATAATAACATGCACACGAGAGTGATAGTAAGAAAACTTACCAAATAGTATTGAATAACATTTTCATTGTTAATCTTTCCAGCGAACATCCTTCTTGAGTCGCAATTTCTCCATGGTTTCGTTAAAGCCACAGGTAGCGATGACGGGGCCTCATGCGGTAAAATAAGGGCTTAGATGAAATGCTTCTTTGTTGATTAGACCCAAAGAGTGTTGTATTATATATCTTACCAACAATTATTATTGAATAACACTACAATGAAGGACAATATTATATAATAAGCTTCAGTTGGTAAGCATATTATTGTGGTTATCACAGCCGTCTAGTTTGTTAAGAGTCCGTATCATAGAGCCATTTAAGAACAAAAAAAGCTAACTTAAGCTTAACCAATATTTGAATCGGGTAAGTTGCATTGTTCAAGTTGGACTTTAACTTAAACATATACGCAATCACATTTTCATGTTAATGATCAGTAATATTTAAAACAAAGGACAATCTTATGCTTCATTATCTTTAAAACTAAAAGAGATGAAACAATTTGACTCGCGGATAGGTTAAAATTTTTGAAAAACAACATTTCCCAATGTCCATATCTCGGAGAATAAATTTATAAGTAGTGTGTACGGCACCCTAGGCAGGCCAAGCCCCCCATTGTTCTTTTTTAATTATACAATCTTTTAATTACCACATTTATTTGTTCATTTTTCAAGTGAATTTTTTTTTAAATTATGAACTATGAATGTTTTATTATGTATTTTTAATAATGAATTTTTAATTTTTCAATTAGTATTTTAATTTATTTTCAGATGGCGGACACTACACTAGAGTATGACCACTTTTAACATAACTTTTTCCGAACATTTCAGATACTACACTAGAGTGTAACCGCATTTAACCTAACTTAACCTAATTTTATTTTATATATTTTTATTTTTAATATTTCAAAGTAAAAACACTTTTGAAAAAAGTCGGATAAAGCCGTACTTGAACCCCGGCCGTCTGTGCCAAACTCCGAAACGCTAACCATCCGTCTGGCAGGACACATATTCTAGCATGAGTTTATTGTACTATCTATATGCACGCTGTAACCTGCACGGACACTACGCGCGGCGCTACCTAGTAGCAAAATTTGTAACCAAGCAACGCTATCTAGTACTGAATATTGAAACTAAACGGACATTACGCGCGGCGCAATCTAGTAGGAAAATTCAAAACTAAGCAGCACTATCTATAGTGAATATTGGAACTAAGTATAATAACTATATTCAACCCCAAATAGAACCTAGCATGATGACATGGGTGACGTCACCATACACAAACCTGTCATGACATGTATTGGGTGTATGATGATGAAGGATAAGGAATTAGAATACATAAGGTGGATACATTTTACAGTCAAGACTTATTCAGGTTTATAATAAATCTTGAAATTTATTAAACTAGGGCGCTTTGCAAACGCTTTTTTTAGTCGCATTTATGGATGAGCTTTTTTAATAAGTTTTTAGTTTGCTGGGATGTCTTTACTTTTGAAGTTCTTTTTGAACGCATTGTAGGTGATTGTTATCAAGTTTCTATTGTTACTTGTTAATTGTTATTAAATACCTCAAAAACCTTATATTAAAACCTCCATTTCTATGGATTCTGGCTAACTTTTTCAACTTTTTCTTTCAAAAAGCAATACATCACCATAACCTTGTCGTCCATGTGAAATATGAACGTTGTAGCCCCCTGCCCCACCCGTTTGGGCAGAATCGGCCGAAATGTCACGAAAATATTGCGCTTAAAGTCGGAAAAAATCGTAAAAGAAATTCATGGGAAATATTTCTTCGATTGTACCCAAAAACATGGCAAGTCTAAGTTTACAGATTTTAAAGGTCCTCCAGATCCGCATTAGATGGGGGGTTCTGCCCCCGCCCTCCGCGACCCACCTCATTGTATGGAAGCATGTACTTTTACTGGAAAAGTTTACCCCCTCCCCCTGGGAAAATAGACTTCCGACGAGCCTGTTACCGTTCCAACAACCCAGCAAAATGTGTTATTACCTCACTTTTACATTTGTTCCGAAATGCGGGTTATAATGCACGGTTATTCTGACAAAATTGTATACCTTCGCTTGATACAATCAATGAATTGTCTGCAAGTGAAAGAAGTGTTGCCAATGAAGCGGTTTTGCTGCTAGACTATCGGTAACACTTGGCGGTTTTTAGCTTTAAAGACAGCGGCAAACTTTACATAAACCCGCAAAAAAAATGTGTGTTAAAATTTCGCAATTTTAGCGAATTCGTAGTCGATCCCATATGTTTTTAATTATGTGATGTTTAATTAAAATTCGTAATACTAGGTTCATTACCTAAAGACGATAAATCAACTTTTGATATTTTGACGTAAGCTTATATTTACCTTGTTTTTCAATACATTTTTATTATGCATCTTGTGTGAAGTATTTTTATGCGATTTTATCAATGTTAGCTGGGCAGCCCTTAAATTTGGTGGTATTTTCAAGGTGTAACTAGCGGTCGTAGTGCTGGGTGTTGGCAACTCCTAGTGAACGTGACTCAACCACTGCATTCAAAGTTCCGGCCGTAGCAAGTTGAGTTTTAGTTGTGTTCGTTTGAGTAGGTATTTGACTGGAAGCATCGATGCAAAGTTTTGAAGTTCCACTTTCCATGGAGAACAACATAAGGGGAGCGTCGGCAAAACACCTCTTGTTCTGGCAAGGTAGGAGGTGCTCAGGCGCAAACTGGCAGGGGCCCAGTCATGCGTCCAGTGGGCGTTTGACATTCCGTGCCCTCGTGAAACAATATTTTAACACACACAACACTTTCAGTTTCAGACAAATATATATGATTGTGTATTTGTTTACTGCGAAAAAGAGGTGCCGAACAAAATATATTAGATAATATTAAGAAGAAGGACTACTGCCAATATTAAAACCACGCGAAATAACATTATTTTAGTAAAACCTCACATAATGCTACACAGAAACGAAAAAGTAGATACTAAGTCCCATGTGCTTTAGTTAGACTATATCTGGCATAAAACCTTTTACAAAATATTGTACCCAGTAACGATTTTAACCAAGGTTTAAATTTAAATAATGTTTACCGTAACCTTCACATAACAAAAACATGTAAAAATACAGCCAAACCTTACACACTCAAAAGAAATGAGATCTAAAAAAGGGCCAAGCTCATCTACCCTTCCACATTTGCGCATTCTAAATTCATAAACGTACAGTGTCCCGTAACAACATCCTAGAAAAGCTTGGCAAAATAGAATTTGCAACTAGTTTTAATTTAAACATAATAGTTCATCCAAATTCTTTTTTCTAAATAATTTAAACGTAATGGTCATGCAAATTCTATTTTGCCAAGCTTTTCTAGGATGTTGTTACGGGACACTGTACGTTTATGAATTAAGAATGCGCAAATGTGGAAGGGTAGATGAGCTTTGCCCTTTTTTTAGATATCGTTTCATTTGAGTGTGTAAGGTTTGGCTGTATTTTTACATGTTTTTGTTATGTGTGGGATCTCATTACTTTTTAAAGTTCTATTGCAAAATTATTTGTTAAAATATAATAATTTTATCAAAGTTAATTTAATTGCTATGAAATTAACAATAGAAATAAAATATCTAGTGGCCCAAAGACATGTTTTTTGTAAACAATGTAGGTGATCATTGTCAAGTAACTATAGTTACTTGTTGATTGTATGCCTGTAAAAGGCTTACATTAATTCCTTTATTTGGAAGCCTTCCAGCAAACTTTTTTAACTTTTTCTTTCAAATGGAACTACATCCCTATTACCTCAATGTCCATGTAAAATATGAAAGTTGTAGCCCCACCCGTTTGGTAAAAATCGCTGGGCAATTGAAACTGACGAATTAGACAGTAGAAGTCAGTAGGCCATATTTTCACCAAGAAGAAATGTTCGTACCCCAACCAAATTTGTCGCATGTGTTGTCAGGTACCGAAATCCCATTGATTTTGATAGTTTTTAAGATTTCATCACGTTTCATGACGGCTGGGTGACACCTCGAAATCACCTCAACTCTGCTCGCTGTACAAGGTGCCTGAGTGTGTAGCGCATCGCGGCTGGCTGCGGAGCCCTAACGGGCACCTGGATTCAAACGCTAATATTTATAATATTTGAATATTTTTGCATGCAGGGTGTAGTTCTAACGAAACTACGTGAGACCTATTAGCCATTTTTTCGATTTTACGTACGGTTTGAGAGATATTACTAAAATAAGGTTATTTCGCGTAGTTTTAATATTGGTGGTGATCCTTCCCCTTAGGCGGCTCTTCAAAGAGAATGGTTGTTCAGTGTTCTCACTTTTTAGATTTCAGTAGGAACTAGTGACTACCATGTGTAGCTAATTCAATTAATACCAATGGATCACGAAAGCTTAAAACAAAATATATTTAATACATAAATATGTGTTCAATAACATTATTATTTCTCGATTTGGTTAGTCGGGAAAAATTCCCGTTGGTGAAATTGTTTTTTTTTACTACAATTTAGAAATAACAAAAAGTCCGCCCCAACCTGCCTGCCTGCCTGGAATGCGGGAGACCCGTGGCTCGAATCCCGGTTGGGGCGGACTTTTTTAATTTCTGAATTGTAGGAAATAATAACATTATTATTGGAAAGTTATGCATGATTCAATCAAAATGTCCAGTATACGTCATGCAGGCTCGCCGCTGACCGCCACCTCGCAAAATCAACTCACAAGCCCGCATTTTGCGAGTGACAATTTCGTACTAGCGAGTTACACTATTGGTTGTAAGGCTTCCTCGAATATAATTTTGCGCGAGATTTGAATTGCGAGCTCGGGTAGTGTTACTAGTTGGCGCCTGTTAATCGCGTTTTAAAATAGCGTTTTAGGCCTTAAAATATAACGAACTCCCCCCGTAAAATCGCCTTTGCCGAAATTGCCACCGGCGGCTGGGGCTTAGCCCCAAACCCTGCTTTGCTCCGCATCCTCGTACGAGCCCTACTACATGCCAGCATCCCGGGACTTTTCGTCCCAGTCCGCCCCTGGAGGAGCTACTGTTACTATTCTGATACATGCCGATATAGAATGTAGATCAGAAATGAAACAGTTACATAACGGGACTTGGATACATGGTTTTATAGCAAATGTCCGCTAAAGAACAAAGTTATTGATTCATAGCAATTGTCGTAAAAGTTTGACCCGACTAGGATCCTAGTCGGTACAAACTTTTACGACAATTGCTATATGAATCATTAAGCATGCCCGTTCGACAGGTGGAGGTGTTAACGAATGCTTTTCTAGTCGCGTGGATAGGTTCAAATATTTACATAACTGTTGTTTATTGTTATGTCTGCATTTATGTAATTAGATTTATTAAGTTGTCCTCCTTTGTAAATCGTTTTTAAAACTGAACAGGATAGATGTTAAATAAATAAATAAATGCGTGTTTTCTGCCTTACTGCTTTGCTTTCCTACATTTCCATTGATATAAATATTATTAAGGGTAAAATCTTCCCCTAGTCAATCTAAATGCCCTTTTTACGACATACTACTACTACATACTACTACGACATACTACTACGACATAATAATACTACTACATACTACTAAAAGGGTGTGAATTTAGTAGAAACAATAAATCCAAGAGCTATTTTATGGGACTTTGTCGGAGATTTTGTCGAATATGCAAATGCACGAGAAAAACATTCAGTAACGATTTTCAGGGGCGGGTATTGATAAAAAAAAACGTGCCAAGTTACAGTCTCGATTCTTAGTACGTAAAAAACCTCTTTTGGTTAATTAAATAATAATGTAACATGATTTCTGTGCTTAAAAACAGTAAACAGTTGTTTCACTATGTATACTCGTAAGTTAATGGTTCCAAAGACTGTAATAACAACCTTTTTCTGCTAGTATTGACTTATGCCTTATCATAAGTGACCTGATAAGTAATCATTTTCAAAAATGTGACAATCATGAACATTGTTGTGCCAATAAAAAGACGTTTTGCAGTTAAAAATGGAAAAAAAAACTTTCATTGACTTTTGTTGACCACAAAATCAATGTTAAACAATAGAAATATTTTTAATTATAAAGGGCCGTTAAACAGCTATCTTTACATACCATGGTTGCAAGGTTTCAAAAATCCAATTTTTTAATTCAAATTTATTACATTTACATTTAGGGGATGATTTGACCCACCCACCCACCCTGTTATATTTGAACGAATAAGTAGCTTGAGTTGCACAATTACAGCAATACTAAGTTAATTAAATTACGTATTTAGACTTACAAGAGCATACAGGAATACATAGTTAAGCTACATTACCACAATGCAGTCCCCTCTAGGATGCCTAGTTATCAGAGGAGAGACACATTTAGAACCCGCGTGTCAAGATACCAAGGCGCTATCGCCACGGTATTCCACGCCATAGTGATGTCTGTAATATTCCAGGCCTATGCAGTATTTAAACTATAGGGACTTACCAAAGGACTTCACTTGCATTCAGAGATGTACGTTTATTCACACAGTCACAGTAGGCTTACATTCTGTTACATGATGATTACACAATGGCTGGGCATAGCCTAGCCTATGTCAATACTACAATCCCTCTTCTTTATAATTTGAGATTTGAACCTTATAGTGAGAGCTGTTAGCGGAAAAATATTGCAAATCCGGATACCAGCGTGAAATTTTGCATGGGGGTAGATAAAAATATCAGAAATTAAAAATCCGCCGGGAGGCAAGCGATATCTCACCCCAACACCCCCTAAATCATCCCCTAAAATTAGAATAATTCATAGCTCTAACCCAAAAAAGAATTTTCAATCAAATTAGTTATTAAAATTATGTTTTAATGTGTTTTAACCCATTTGGCCTATTCTCATTTCCTAAACCACATTTTTTCAACCCCCATCCCTAATTGTTTATAATATTTTTACCTGGATTTCCAGCATTTACCAGTGAGGCACCTAGGGAGTTATCAGCATGAAATTTGGCATGATGGTTCATAATAACCTGAAAAATAATAATCTGCCGGGAGGCAAGCGATATTCCACCCCCTTTTGTTCTCTACCACCCTTAACTTTGGGAAAAACGTAAGGTAGTATTTAATACATTTTGAATATTTCAATTGCTGATTAAAATTATGAGTCGATGTGTTATAGTCCAGTCAACAAATCATTCATACAAAACAAACAATTTTTTCACCCCCAACCCTTATAATCATACTTTTAGTGACAAACACTGTTTAGTAAGTTACCAACATGAAATTTGGCATGGTGGTAGATAAAAATATAAGAATTACTATTCCGTTGGGAGGCAAACAATATTTTACCCCTAGTGCCCTCTATCATCCCTTAAAATTGGATTTGGTACTCGGTCGTATTCAAAGCATTGAAATCATTAAAATTATCCAATAATACTATGCTCAAGCATGTTTCCATCCAATCAACCTAATTTCTCGTGTTTTTTTCACCCCCACCCCTAATAGTGATTTTTTTCATCAACACTTATTAGCATGAAATTTGGCATGGTGATAGATAAAAATATAAGAATTACTATTCTGTTGGGAGGAAAACGATATTTCACCCCTAGTGCCCTCTATCATCCTTAAAATTGGATTTGGTACTTGGTCGTATTCTATACATTGTTATTATTAAAACTATCCAATAATATATGCTCAAGCATGTTTCCATCCAATCAACCTAATTTCTCGTGATTTTTTCTACCCCTACCCCTAGTAGTGATTTTTTTCATCAACACTTATTAGCATGAAATTTGGCATGGTGACAGATAAAAATATAAGAATTACT
The DNA here is from genome assembly GCA_024449915.1 of Sweltsa coloradensis. NCBI lineage: Eukaryota > Metazoa > Arthropoda > Insecta > Plecoptera > Chloroperlidae > Sweltsa > Sweltsa coloradensis. Next base: position 24,970 of record JAMZAV010004399.1, read on the forward strand.
ATTCCGTTTGGGAGGCAAACGATATTTCACCCCTACCTGGCCCTCTATCATCCCTTAAATTGGATTTGGTACTAGGTCGTATTCTATACATTGTAATTATTAAAATTATCCAATAATATTATGCTTTCAAGCATGTTTCATCCAATCAACCTAATTTCTCGTGATTTTTTTTACCCCCACCCCTAATGTGTATTTTTTCATCAACACGTATTAGCATGAAATTTGGCATGGTGGTAGATAAAAATATAAGAATTACTATTCCGTTGGGAAGTAAACGATATTTCACCCCAAGTACATCCCTTAAAATTGGAAAGAGTGTTCAATGATTCGTTTTTTTTTCATTTGTATGGTTATCTGGAAGAAAGTATTCAATTAAAAATCTAATTAAAATTCAATAGTTTTGGTTTATTTAAGAAATACAATAATAAGCATGTTACAAGTATCTATGTATGGTATGGTATCTATGATTACATGGTACAAGGTGGTATTTTCATACAATTTGTTACGAGTTTTGGGGCTGTGATATTACACTGTCACTTCAGACAAACAAACGGTCATTTGTTTAGAAACTGCATTGAGAAAAGAAGATGCTATAAAATACCACCTTGTACCATGCTATCATAGGAAACCAACGCATAACATGCTTATTTATTGTATTTCTTAATATAAACCAAAACTATTGAATTTTAATTAGATTTTTAATTGAATACTTTCTTCCAGATAACCACCCATGAAAAAAAAACGAATCATTGAACACTCTTTCCAATTTTAAGGGATGTACTTGGGGTGAAATATCGTTTGCTTCCCAACGGAATAGTAATTCTTATAATTTTTATCTACCACCATGCCAAATTTCATGCTAATAATAAGTGTTGATGAAAAAAATCACTATTAGGGGTGGGGGTAGAAATAACACGAGAAATTAGGTTGATTGGATGGAAACATGCTTGAGCATAATATAATTGGATAATTTTAATAATTACAATGTATAAAATACGACCTAGTACCAAATCCAATTTTAAGGGATGATAGAGGGCACTAGGGGTGAAATATCGTTTGCCTCCCAACGGAATAGTAATTCTTATATTTTTATCTATCACCATGCCAAATTTCATGCTAATAAGTGTTGATGAAAAAAATCACTATTAGGGTGGGGGTTAGAAAAAACACGAGAAATTAGGTTGATTGGATGGAAACATGCTTGAGCATAATATTATTGGATAATTTTAATAATTTCAATGTATTGAATACGACCTAGTAACAAATCCAATTTTAAGGGATGGTAGAGGGCACTTGGGGTAAAATATTGTTTGCCTCCCAACAGAATAGTAATTCTTATATTTTTATCTACCACCATGCCAAATTTCATGTTGGTAACTTACTAAACAGTGTTTGTCACTAAAAGTATGATTATTAGGGTTGGGGGTGAAAAAATTGTTTGTTTTGTATGAATGATTTGTTGACTGGACTATAACACATTGACTCATATTTTAATCAGCAATTGAAATATTCAAAATGAATTAAATACTACCTTACGTTTTTCCCAAAGTTAAGGGTGGTAGAGAACAAAAGGGGTAGAATATCGCTTGCCTCCCGGCGGATTATTATTTTTTCAGGTTATAATGAACCTTCATGCCAAATTTCATGCTGATAACTCCCTAGGTGCCTCACTGGTAAATGCTGGAAATCAAGGTAAAAATATTATAAACAATTAGGGATGGGGGTTGAAAAAATGTGGTTTAGGAAATGAGAATAGGCCAATTGGGTTAAAACACATAAAACAAAATAATTTTAAATAACTAATTTGAATAAAAATTCTTTTTTGGGTTTAGAGCTATGAATTATTCTAATTTAGGGGATGATTTAGGGGTGTTGAGGGTAAGATATCGCTTGCCTCCGGCGGATTTTTAATTCTGATATTTTTATCTACCCCCATGCAAAATTTCACGCTGGTATCCGGATTTGCAATATTCAAGTGTTCCTTCCCCTTTACAGCTCTCACTATAGGTTCTTTTATGAAAATGTTTGCCTTCTAAGATTATTTGAAATGATTAATAGAACAATAAGTACAACCAGTGTAAGATCAATTACTCTACGCATTTAACTTAATACGGTAATATACTACCTTTACGTATGATAAGCAACGTAATTAACGTAATGAATTGTAATAATAATTTTAGGAATAACTCTAATATTCTAAGAAATTAGAACAATCTCTATGTCATACTTCATAATGCAATCAGGTTTGGTATCGTGAAGGTAACCCGATTTCCCGTTGAGGTTTTGCGAATGTCTGCGTGACCTGTTGCTCAGGTGGTTCGTACTGTAGTGGTGTGGACACGGAAGCTGGTGGCAAGTTGATGATGTTCGGCACCCCCAGGATTCACAATGGATTAGACCTTCCTTCTTCTCCAGGTGGTTTGTTGTTGCATCAGTACCGGTATACCTGTTTGGCTGGAAGAGTGGTACGGGGATTGGATATGAATTTTTTAAAGAAGGACGAGTTGCAGGTATATTGGGACATTACTCGGGGGTTTGGATTGTTATGCTGTTACCATTATTTTCTACTACTCGGTTAGGAATAGGATGGAAAGGTGTTGTTAGTTTGTAAGCCTTTGGTTTTTTAGTAAAACCCCAAATCGCCTTCAGCTATCTCATGTCCTAGCTTTGCGTGTTTTGTCAGCATATATTTTTCCCTTCCATTTTTTTTCCCGTATCTCGGCCCCAAAACTTCCCCCATCTTCTTCTTTTGCTTTAAAAGCAGGGACGGAACTTGTTCTATTTTGCGTTTAAACATAAATTTCCCGCGGGGTTTATCCTGTTGTCGAATGGGGCATTCCCTCCCGATACAAGGCAAGGTAGGTCAAAAGTTTTTTTTTTCCCAAGGGGGCCCTTTTGGTTGAGAAAATCTTAAACTTTTCCTATGGAGCGGTTTGTCCCCAAAAATTCACCTTTGGGGTTTGGGGGGACTTTACGGGGGGTGTACATATTTGTATGTTTTTCCCCTTCACAAAAAGGTTTCGAAATTCCACTATCAAATTGGGGCCGTTTTTGGGGAAATCTGATTGTGGGCTGGAAGCCCATATCGTGTGAATATTTTTTTTCATTTTTTCAAAGGGTCGGGGATGGCCCGTAAAAGTTTTCAAATATCAACCTCGTGTACCTGCGGGTAATAATCCCCCTTTCCCAAGCAATAGTGTCCCGAAGGTAATGGACCAGAAGCCCGAAAAAAAACCCCCTCCCAAAGATGATTTGGAAATTGTTCTTCGGATGGGTTCAGGTGGATCTTGTGAGGGAAAACCATTTTGGCCCCATAACATGATTTTACGGTTTTCCCCAACCCGATCGAAAACCTGGCCCCCAATATTTTTGACCCTAACCCTTTGTTTCATGTGGTCACCCCCGGGGTGTCCTCATGGGCTAACTCCAATTTTGCGTTTCTCGGGCCCGTTGGAATTACTAAAGAGATCCCAAAGGTTTTGGGCTTTTCCCATTTGGGAATTTTCGGGCTCTGTTTTGAATGCATGGAAGGTTTAGTTGTTTCCCTCCATCCCCATTTCCCCAAACTTTTAAAACACAGATTAAAGTTCACTATCTCCTTAAAATTTCCCGGGTTAAAATGTCGTTAAAAAGAAAAAGGCAACGGGGCCGTAACACTTTGTACAAGAACATTGAGACAACTTTCCCCTGTTTCATTAAAAGGGTTTTTTTTTCCCTGAAAGGAGCTGACAGTCTTGAAAGTGGATCGGCAATGTTAGATTTGCCTAAACGGATATAAACTAAAGTAGTTGTATGATTGTAGAAGAAGCACCCCGGGGTTTTAATCGAGCAAATGGCTTTAGGTTTTGGGCAAAGATAAATTCCCAGGGGGCCTGTGATCTGTAAAAAAGCTCAAATTCCTTTCCCAATAGATACTGGGGAAATGTTTTCCAAGGGCCACCTAGAGCCAATGCCCTTTTTTCTCTGGTTTTTGGGGGTTTGGGATGATTCAAACATCTGTTAAAAATCTTTCTGGGTAGCTTAAATCCGTGGACCATCCTGTCCTTTTTGGATGAGAACGGCCCCAAGTCGCAGGATAGCATTTTGCAACAAATTTTAGTTTTTGCCTCAGGATATTTGTATCCTAACAAGCAGGGGTTTGTTAGAGCTTTTTTAGTTGCAGAAAAACATTTGCTTGATCGGGGCCCCCAAAAACTGAAAGTTTTTTTTCAAAGCCTTCTAATGGTTCCCCTGATGGTGGATAGATGTGGGAAAGAAAAACCCTTCCTTTCAAAGTTTACCAAAAACCCAAGAAAATCCTCACCCCTTTTAATCGGGTTTTCGGCTCGCGGCAATTGGGTTTAAATGTTTAAACTTTCTGTCTAGCCTCAATACCTCATCAGATTTGACGGTGGCCCCATGAAGGTGATGGAACCACCATACTTTACATTTTGCCTAAATTTTGAGGATTTCTCTTGGGCTTTTAAAAAACTTAAAAGGGCTTTGGCAAAATCGCCGGGCGGCTCCAACCTTGTTTTTCCAGGGAAAATACAATATCATCGATGGGAAAATAAGGACAAACCCCGCAGCCCTTTAAGCAACTGTTCCCTAAGTTTGAAAAATTTTAGGAAACGCAGTTCCCCCGAAAAATAAGTTTCTTGTACCTGTTAAAAGGGCCCCTTTTTTGGGGAAATGTTTAATTTACGAGACCCGGACAAAGTTCAATTGATGGAAAGCTTTTTTTTTTTTATTAGCCCGCTTAAAAACCCCTACTTTCTAAGTTCTGGAAGGCCATATCATCAAAAGTCGGAATGTGGTGTCTTTTCTTTCCCCTTTGCAACATTTTTCCTGCCTCAGTCTACAATATGCGTATATCTCCCCATCCCTTTGGGGACAAAAGATAACTCGAGGGCCATTTCGACAGTTTCCCACAACCTTTTCTATGATATCCAAAAATTTCCTTTTTAAGTTATCAAGTTTCTTCATTAACCTTTCTGGGTGGCAAGGAATCCTTCCCCCCAGGGGTTGTGAGACGGTTTCACCTCATCTTGATAGGAACTGCATTTTAAAAAAACCTTTTTAGCTTCCCCATTTTTTTGTAAAACCCAGGCCCCCATCGGGCCTTATTAACTAAAGTTCAATACAATTTTTTGAATACCAAGTTTTTTTGATGTTTCCCTTTCCCAAGGGAAAGGTGGGGCCATCCCCCCAATCACCCAAAAAACATTTCATTTTTTATGGGGTCGGGGCTAACCGAATCTTGGTGAGAATTTACCAAGGGTGGCAGTGGGGTACCAGTGCCATAATGGGACCCCCAAAAACTTTTTGAAAGAGAAGGGCTTACACTTAATGTTATTTTCTTTTAAAAGTTGCCCCGTTTGTCCGTCTATAAAACATTGCAGGTCGCCCCCCGATTTTTATGAGCACATTTTAAAGGGTTTCGCACCTATCGTAACGTGTAATAAATTTAACTTTGGAATTTTCTAGTCCCCCCACTAACCTAAATACAGGGGAACTGGGGTCACTTTTAGATCAGGGTCATTCTGATGAAATCTGTTTGGGTTCTTTTTTATTTTAGGGGCCCAGGGGTAGAATGGGTTAGGTTTTGCCCTGTGGGCATGGTCCTCCCGGTTTTTTCCCTTTGGGTTTTTCAAACATGAGGAAAGTGGGCCCCTTTTTTCGCAGGGTTGGGCACTGTGGTCAACAGCTGGACATGCTGGATTCCCCTTTAAATACCCTTTTAAACCCCATGAGAAACCCTTTTGCTTTTTTTTCCCCTGTTTTGGGGCCCCTGGATTTGCATTTTCCCCTCACCCCCTTTGTGGACCTGTAGGCCCACCTTCGCAAAAACCTGTTTCCCTTTATATTTGGGTTTCCCCCCAAAAGACCGAGAGGTATCTTAATACCCACGTAACGTCATTTCAGGGCCCCATTTTTATCAAAATTCCGTTTTTGTGCCAATTGGAGAAAACTTTGTCTAAAATTTTATCCTTAGGTGTTCATCTATTTAAACCTCGAAATCAATACCAACGCTTGACGCCTCAAAGTGATTCGTATTTATCTACAGTTCATTTTCGGTTTGGGGTAAAGCACGAATTAATACGTTCATAAGGAACTTTAGTCGGGCGTGAATTTCGAGGTTAGGCGTTATGCGTTCTATACTCGTCCGTTTCCCGTTCCGGGGGCAACGTCAATGAATGAAAACACACCCGCACATCCATGCCACCCTTTATGAAGAGCATGGCCCTTTCTTCCCCTGGCACAGAGATGTTCGGGCTCTAAAAATATTCAAATGACGTAGCCAGCGGGCCCATCTCTGTCCTGGGAAAAGTCTGCTCCCCATCACAATTAAATGCCTTTATATTGTTATCACCCATGTTTTAAAAAAGAATGATGATAAAACCCATCCAAGCCCCAATGTAAACCCCAGGCCTATGCAGTTTTTAAACTATGGGACTTACAAAGGTTTTTCACTTGCATTCGAGATGTACGTTTTTTACACAGTCACAGTAGGTTACATTCTGTTACATGATGTTTTACACAATGGTGGGCATAGCCTAGCCTATGTCAATACTACAATGTCGTCTCACTCCCTTAGAAGTAGTTCGAGACCGGGGTTTTATTACCAGGTACTTGGACATAACAATTTTCCCCTTGAAAAGAAAAACCACAAAAACAAAGAATAAAGAAAGAAACATTTTTCAATTTTGCTTTCGATAATAGGAGTTGCCTTCTGTTCGAATGGTCTGCAGCCCCCTGGCTCAAGTTCCCGGCAAGGATCCTCTCTTCTGGTTTTTGAGAATTTCTTTCTCGGGGCCGTTGTCGTCTCTGAAACTGGAATGGTGATGTGTTCCTGACAGCCATACGGGTCCAGGTTCCACAAACGGAGTGTGTTGAAAATTTGGATTCAACCCCCGTATCTGAAGTTGAACTTTCTGATCAAAAGTTGATCGCAGTGAAGCCTCCACAACCCTTATGTTTATGGTAAGAGTGAAGTTTCTAGGACATGGACCTGGTTATGGCTTGGTAGCCACTGAGGGCCCCACCATGATTTTTGAAGAGAACTGGAGGCCACCAAGAACTGACGACTTGGGGATCTCGGGTTTCTCACCTGTTTCGAAACTAAGTTTTAGGTGATCTTTTCAAGACGTACGCAGTCTCCTCCCCCTTTAGTAGCTCGGAGGTGACTCGCCCGTAGAGCGTGGGTGCCGTCCGTAGTGCCAGTGATATTCTAAATTTACGTGCCAGTACTTGGGGTGACCTTGTAAGTAAAAAAATTAGAATATTTAAATATTGAGGAATAATTAATTTTTTAGTCCGAAGGGAACTTATTTACTTATAAATAAACAATTTAATTTGAGGGTTGTTAAAATTTATATTAATGTAAAACCATGAAATTGTCTGTGACATAAAAAGTTGGTAGCAAACTTCATAAATAAATAAATACTAATAGTGGAGGTGCCGGGGAAAATGATTTCAAGTTTTGGGGTTTCCCATAGTTAGTCTTTAATTATTGGTGGAGGGGTGTGAGGAAATTTAAAATTTTAAAAATGTTTTTGACCCACCAAACCCCCCGAGGGCCCCCAGAAAAAAACCCAAAAGTTTCACCCTTTATTTCGGGAAAGGGAAAATTTCAACAAAACAAAAAGCAAGTAAAACGGATGTCGTTAATTTTTTTTCCCCTGAGGGGCGAAAAACGCCCCCAGACCCGACGGACACAGTGGGGTATCCCCCGGGGGGGGAGGGGGGGGACAAAACCCCCCTTTTTAAAAAAAAAGTGAAAAGGAGAAAATAAAATAACGACAATACCATCTGACTAAAAGAGGATTTTAGTAGATACAAAGTTGGTTATTTTGTGCTTTAAAACGCACAGATTTTCACCAAAATGCCCTTGAAAGTGAAAATTTTAAGATTAAAAACAGGATTTTGTAGTAAATAAAAAGTTGGTGATGCTTAAAAACGCACAGATTTTCACCAAAATGATCATGATAGAAAAAACTTGAAGATTAATTAAAAGCGGTTTTTTAAAAAAAAGGGTTGCTGCGATGCTTTAAAAAACGCACAGATTTTCACCAAAATAACTTTGAAATAGAAAATTTTTAAAATCAAAAACAGGATTTTAGTAGTAATGATGTTGAAATGATGGTGCTGGTTGGTGATGCTTTTAAAAACGAACAGATTTTTCCCCAAAATGATCGTGATAGAGAAAACTTTTAGATTAAAGCAGGATTTTAGATAAAAGTTGGTGCGATGCTTTAAAAAACGCACAGATTTTCCCCAAAATACCCTTGAAATAGAAAACTTTTAAATAAAAAACAGGATTGTAGTTGAAAAAAAATTTGGTCATTGTGATGATTTAAAACGCACAGTTTTTCACCAAAATGACCTTAAAGAAGAAATTTTTCCGGGGGGGGGCAAGCCCCCCGGACCCCCCACTTGCCTTCGGCACATCTATGAAAAAATGTAACCCCCCCCCTTTATGAATTCCTGGATACGCCACTGACGGACATACAGGAAAGTGTTGGCTCGTTGGTCTTGTGGTTAGCCTCCCTTTGCTTCCAATGCAGAAAGCCCAGGGTTCGTCCTCCCGCTACAGACGAATTTTTACTTCTGATTTGGACTTTAGTCCATCGTCTTGTCTTAGGAATTTTTGGTGCGGTGACTTTGGAGCTGTCCTAGCAACGAGGCACATAATAAATTTTATTATTTATTTAAATTGTGTAAATTTAAAATTGTTTTGAAAACGGCCTTGTCGATTCTGGCGTTGACCCCCGGGTGTTCACTGTCCAACCACATAGCTATATTTTCCACGCTCCCTCCCCACACTTACTACTTAACAATAAGTTAAGGTAGTGGGTTTCACTTAAATTTTATTTTGATCCTATACTGGACAAGTCGCACCTTCTATGAAAAAAGTTCTCTTTTTAGGAGCTTCAGCGCTAGCACAACAGTAAAAAAAAAAATCGAGATTTTTACTTTACGATACCTCTAGCAAAACCAGTACGAAGTCGGGATATAAAAACTATTGATACAGATATGTGAAGGAATGGTATCGCCGAAGGCGAAATTTCTGCAAATTTGCAGAAGTATTTTTATTTTGTAATTTTCAGTTTCTTTGTTAAAAATTGTCGAAAGTACATAGTCCCAAGTATCTCTGGCGAAATGCCGCCCCCTCAAAACTTTGCCACCCTAGCCAGCTGCGTAAGTTGACGCCTATAAATACGGCACTGAATACACGTCCCTTTGATAGTCCCTTCACAACTTTACCTATACCCCGAATACTCATGGGCAAGACATTGTCACAAAGAACTTTTCAAAATTGAAAAAGCAACTTGTTGTCAGTAAAACAAAGTAAACTATAAATATCTAACACAATTCAGAAATTTAAATCGATCCCGACAGGGGTTCGAACCCAGGTCTACCACATTCCACGTGAGAAATTGTAGTTGCATATCAGATGGAATATTATCGCAACGAATCTGCTGCCTTTGAACTAACGAAACAAACATTTTTTATAATGTCATTGTCATTACCTAACGCAGGTATGACGAGCAACGTTTTACTTACTAGGAAACGCTCAGTTGGACGCGTGGATAAGCGAGCACGTGCTATACTAGACCACATTGCACATTTTTTTTAATTTTAAAATTTGCGACGTTCGCTGTCCACGGGGCCATGTTTCCAATAGTATTTATTATTGCCAAGGTAATTGGGTAAACCCGTGGGTTAAACCTTTACTTTGGGATAAAATCCATCGCCATCTAGATGACCTTGACATCATTTCGTTGGAAAACTATTTCAACTCTTTGGTAACAAAATATAATACACTGCTTCCTCGATAGTATCTAGGGCGACGGTCGTCGCCGGCAGACAAGCGATGCGATGCTTAGGCGAACCGAACTCCCGGCCCTATATACACCTACAAGAGTTGGGGGGTTTTCAGCTATCTGCACACGCCGCCCGAAAGAGTTACAATCTTGAAACTCGGTATATGACCTGGTATGGTCCATGACATACCAAAAAAAAAATCAACCCGATCCGACAACTCGTTCTGTGTTAAAAAGGCTCTCAACATTGCAAATTCCTTAAGGCTGGCTGGTGGCTGGTGGCTGGTGGTTGGGTGGGTGGGTGGGTGGTGGGTGGGTGGGTGCAAGTTCTCCGCGGAGAGTTACTTAGCTACAGAGAAACGGTAAATCTTAGAACTATGAAACTTGGACACACACTTAGGTGTATTTCAGACGCAGTGCCTTTTGCTTTCAAAACCAAAATCGGGTAACAGGGACCGGAGAAGGAAAATCAAAATTTGGATGATAATCAAAACGCGTAATTACCAAGGTGTGGTAATTTGTACAAAACTTGAAATTTTTAACTGCTTTTAAACCTTTAAAAATATCTTGCGTCCAAAACACAAGGGGCAAAATTTTGGGGATGCCCAGGGGCCCCAAAAAATGAAAAAAAAACCATTCTGAACTTTAAAAAATTTGAATCATTAAAAGGGAAAAACGTTTAAAAACTGAGAGGTTTCAAACGTGGAATACATTTTGATACCCTTCATTCTTTATCATTTTTGAATAGGGAAAAAGAAAAATTGGGTTTTAAAGGGTCCCGGGGAAAAAAAAAAAATTTAAAAAGTGGGAAACCGAAACTCTTATGAAAAATTTACGTTTTACCGGGGAAAAGATTAAATCTTAGAACTTTGAATTTGGGCCACACTCAGATGTCCCTCTTTATAACAAAAACGGGGAAATTTGGGGACCGGGGGGAAAATCAAAACCAAAATAAAATTTAAAAAAAGGGCGAATTACTCGGGGCTTTATTTAATTTGTAAAAGCTTGAAATTAAACATGCTTTAAACCATTATAAAAAATCAAGTGCTTACATTTGCGTTGGTTTGTTGTTAGCGTATCTGCTTCCCAATGCAAAAGGGCCAGGGTTCGATTCCCGCTAAAGTCAAATTTTTTTTAAATTTTGATTTTGGACTTAATTTCTATCATTCTTGTTTTAGGATTTTTGTAAAGGGTGCCTTTGGAGCCGTCCTAGAAAAATCAAAACGCGAAATTCTCAGGCGTAGTAATTTTATAAAGCTTAAAATTTAAAACATCCCTTTTAAAACCATTATAAATATCTAAGCTTATGCTAGTGCGTTTTTCTTTTTTGTTAGCGTATCTGCCCCCAAATGCAGAGGGGCCCGGGGTTTTCCGATTTCCCGCTAAATCAAATTTTTTTTTCCCTTCTGTTTTGGGCTTAAGTTTTATCAGTTCTTGTTTTTAGGATTTGGTAAACGGGATTTTGGGCCGTCCTAGAAAAATAAAAACGCGAAAATTACTCGGGGGCGTTAGAAATTTTTGTATACAAGCTTGAAATTAAACATGCTCTTTGTTATTTTCAAATTCCCTTAAACCTAACCCCAAAGAAAATAGTTGCTTTCCCACCTTGACCCGGGGCGGTACAAAAGGCATAAACTCCCCAGTTTAGTCAGAGAGAAAAAACAGCTGATTTGTGCGACTGGTAGGAAGAAAACCCCGATCGCGGAAAAACGGTAAAGGGACGGCGACCAGGGGGTTGTTCCCGAGGGGAACAGCTCGCTGTGGGGATGCAAACAGGGGGGAATTGTGAGCCTAGATTGGGGGACTGCGGGCGACGGGGGGGGCCCGGGGAAAAATACGTTTCCAGGCTAAGCCAGCATTAAAACCCGAGGGGTCTTTGGGAGGGAAAACCTTTTCTTCACAAACACTAATTGGGAAACCCCCTGGGGAACGAACCATTGGAACCCTAGGCCCTTGTTTTGTCAAGGACTCGCCCAAAATCCAGGTAAATTCATTTCGTACCGGAAAAAGAAAACACCAGGACCAGGAGGAAAAAATTTTACGCCCCCAAGGCTGGGACGCAAGAAACAACGAAACCTCCCCACCCCACTCCCAGGTTTTCACGGATAATTTTTTAATTGGTCTGTACGGCCTATTTTTTCCCCAAAAGGGCGAGAAAACTCCCCGGTTGGGGAGGCCCTTTTTATTAGGATATGTAAAGCCCCCAAAAACCCACCAGGGGGTTTGGGCAGAGAAATTTCTAACAATAGGGGTGGGGGCCTAGTCGTGCAATAGACCTGCTTTGCCCAAGTGAGGCCCTACTAATCTGGGGAAAGGCTTTTTTAATTATGTAACCTTTTATTTATTAATATCCCCACCTTTTATAATATTATCCCTCCATTGTACCCTTGTGATCTACGACTCAGAAATCTGGGCCCCTACTCTATTATATTAGTGAGGGACCTATTCAGGGAAATGGCCACATGCTTTGACAAGTGAGGCCCTACTAATCTTAGAAGGTTTGATAACTGAAAACCTTTTCTTTAAATTTTCTCCCCCCTTTGTAAATGATACCCCCTTATACATTGGTATTTATTTTTTCCTATCTATTTTTATTATATTGGTGAGGGACCTAGTCAGTGCAATAGAAACATTTTTGGCCCAAGGGGAGGCCCACAAATTTTTAAAAGGCTTTATAATTGATTAACCTTTTATTAAACCAATCTTACATTTTTTTAATATTTTGGCCCAATTGTCGGCCTACCTTTGTAATTTATGACCCACTTTTTAGGCCTACTCTTTTATTAGTGAGGGACCTGTCATTTTGAAAACCAGCACAGGGTTTTTTTTTGACCGAGAGGGCCCTCTAATATAAAAAGGTTTTTTAAATTTAAACCCCATTGATAGGTGTTATCACACCTTTGAAAATATTTGCCCCATTGTACTTTTGTGTTTTTATTTTTCACAAATTTACCCTATGAAAGGAAAGGGGACCCCCGCCCAGTGCAGGCACATAGTTTGACAATAAAGGCCCTATATTACCAGAAACGCTTTATTATTCTCAACTTTTTTAGAAAATATTATCTGTGTTTGAAATTTTATGCTCCATTATAATATTGGGGAAAAATTATTTTTCCCACTGTTTACTCTTATTAGTGTAGTATTTCGGGGCCGTGCAAAAAATGAAAACCTGATTTTGAAAAAAATTTAAGGGCCCTACTTTACAAGGAAGCATCTCTTTTTTTAACAAATAATTTTGGGCTCATTTTTCTTAAAAATGTTTTGTCGCCTATGGTAGACCCTAGTGATAATTTTTTTATCGGGTTTATCCAGGTTCCATTGCCAGGTTAGGCAACCGGAATGCCCTACTTTAATTTTTTAAAACCCCGGGGTGAACAAAGTCGGGATTTCAATGTGTAGCACCGCCCTTACAAAGGGCCCCGGGTAAAACCCCTATTAAACCCAGCCAAAAGGCCCGACTTCACAAAAGGCTTTCATGAAATAGTCTTGTTTGCAGACATCTAGGTCCTGCCCTCTTGTGCTCATGGGGGCGCTGTAGGGAAAAATCGGGGGCGTTGGTTGGGGAAGCTGGGGCCCTCTGCCATTGGGCAATCGGTACCCTTTGTAAATTCATAATTTTGGGCCCCGGAATATTTTTACTGTTCGGAAACCTTCTTATATTCTACTAAGCATTACATGTCTTCTTTATAAACCACACCTTTTAACTCCCTTTGGGACCTATTTTTTAAAAAACAATATAAAATTAATTTTTTGGTTTAAAAATTGAAACAGGATTTCCCCCCTTTTCCTTTCCCCCTTTTCCTCTTAAAGGGTTTTCTTGGTTTTCCCTATTTCCCCCCCCCTTTCCATCATCCCCGGGAGGGGAAAAAAAACCAAGTGGCCCCCTTTAACTCGCTATCAGCCACCGGTCCCCCTTTATCTACCCAAAACCCCCACCACTGCAGCTACCCGGAAAACCCCCCCCTTTTTAAGGCTAAACCCTTGTAGCACGAGTTTTGGGGCGTCCCACATTTGGCGCCCAACGGGGATTTATGGTTTTTTTGGTACCCTCGGCTTTAAAAATTGCTTTAAATTTTTCCCCCACTTTTTTTGGAAAAAGGGAAGGTTTAGATTTTAAAAGGAGTGAAATTGAAAATATGAGTTGAAAAGTCGTGGTTTCCTGCCACGGGTTTGCCCCCAGCCCAGTTGAGAAATAAACTTCTTTAGAGCAATTCGTGCCCAAACGACCATTAACACATTTTTTGGTAAAACCGGGAAAAATGACTGGAATTATGCGAGTGGAATAAAACAGATTCAGACTGAGCTGGGGAAAATTTTCAGGGACAGACGAGCCCCCACTGTATTGTAAATTAGATCCCAAAAGTTACACATTACATTGGTCAAATTTCCCGGAATTTTTATGTAAAGGGCCCGATGGGGAAAACTTTCAAAAGGGAGGTCGTCTTTTACAAAAATTAACTAGGACGCGTATGAGGAGCTAGAAAAAGAGAAAAAAGTGATCAGAGGATTCAGATGAGGGAATTCACCCCCGGCCCCCGAACAATACAAACATTTGCCATTAGTGACAGAACAGAATCATGTAACTACGGACTTGCTAGTATTTCCCCGTTACGAAATAAAACCCCCCGGTTTAAAATTAAAATAAAAAGTCTTTTCCCGTTTTGAAATGGAATTTAACTTTTTTCGGGAAAAAAAAAGGTGTTAGCCTGGGGGCTTTTCCGGGAAAAGAGTCTCTAAAACCCCGAGTTGCGCGGGGAATTACAAATAATGAACTCGGGGCATCAGCTTTTGTCTCTTTAGGGGACCTGCGCAGAAATGGTTCGGGGCAGCAAAATGCCTTTGTAGATCTTGGCCCGAATAGCGCAGAACAAAAGCAAACATTTAAAACCGGGGGAAATTACGAAGACTGCCTGGGGGGAAGAAATTCGACTCCAAACCCTCAGGGGAAGATGAGCAGTAGCATTTATGTACCCACCCGGGAAAACTTTTTGCGCGCCCTTAGACTCCCCAAAACCTTTGGGAAAAAACCGAACGATTAAGATTTTATGAGAAAAAATTTGGGCCCCATATTTCCCCAAAGACGGGTTTTGCCCTTGCTTTACATTAATAATTCATGAACCTCACTTTAAAGGAAAGTCGAGTGGAAGCGGGAAAAGGGGTCCCGCACAGAGAATTAAAATGCGCCCCCCCCAAAAAAACGCGACAATGGAAAAAGATTTTAGCATTTCGAGGCGAATCAAAAAAACTTGTCGAGGTTTCACCCCGGGTTTTAGACAAGCCCACTTTTTTAGAGGAAATCACCACAGATGCTAATGGGGGGTAAAAACAAAAGCATTTTGGAATGTCGGGAAACCCAGGTCACCGGATCGAAAAGCCCAAAACCCCTGACTAAAATTCTGTTTAACTTGTGGCACTCCCTGGTGTACATTTAACCCAACGCGGGAAAGTGTCAAAAGGGGAAAACCGTTTACAGGGGGGAAATTTGGGAAAGACTGTGCATATTTCCTCCCGTAGTCTTGTGAAAACATCTTCGGCAGAAGGGGGGGGTCTACCGGGATTTTCTGATTTTATCAAGATTAAACCCTCGATTTGATTATCTACTCCCAAAAAAACAAAACCGAGATGATAGATTGTACCTAAAAAAAAAGGTTTTTTAAAATATTTTGAATTTTCCAAAATTTTCGGGATTGCTGGAATTTAGGGGCTTCGCGTTTGATACTTGGAAAAAAAAGGCTTAGACCCCAAAGCAGAGACTGGGGTTTTGGGGGTGAAAAAAGACACTGGGGCCCCAAGGGGAAGGGGGAAGGGGAAGGGGGTTAATGGGCAGTTTTTCCAGTGTTAGGATTCTTTAAAAATCCCTATTGGGAAATTTGGGAAAGGGTTTATTTCCCTAACATTAGGTGATGGGGCCCTTCCCCCCTGTGAAAAAAACCACTAAATTTTTGGGGTTAGATTTTTGGAGAAAGGGGAAAAAATCCTTCCAAATTTTGGGCAATCCACATGGGCATTCGACAAAGACTGACGAGTGCTATTCAATGAAGTTGGGTTTTTGACAAAAAAAATATCCCCGAAAAAGTGGATGGGAAATAGTGCCTTGGTAGCCCGGAACTTCGAACAAAAAGGGGGAAAAATCACTTGGTCCGACCAAACCCTTTGGTTTTAACCCCAAAAAAAGACACAGGGACAGGGTGAACCTATAAAAAACAAACGTTATTCCCCCTTTTAAACCCGGGCCAAAAAAGGACAGATTTGGGTGCGGGGGAAATTTGACCATATGCTACAAATGGGAGTGGGGGGGTTCCATCAAAAAACCCGTGGTCATCCCCCCGCTCTTCGGGGTTAAAAAGTCTGATGGCCCCCCTCACGATTTTGTGGTGGATTTTTCCCGGGAAAGGGAATAAAGTAACGAAACGGGATGCGTATCCCATTCCTTACGTTAATCAATTTTAAAACAGACTTCCCAAAGCTTTGTTTCTTACCTCCCTTTGATCTTTAAAAAGCCTTATTTGGGAGGTAAACCCGTAGACCCCCCAAAAATCGAGAGAAGGGCAGCTTTTTCTATCCCGTCACGAGGGTTTTTTCGAGTTTTTCCAGGATTGGGGCCCTTTTGGGGCCCACATAATTTCCACGGGTTTGGGGAGAGACTGATAGACCGCTATTAAGATCAGATCTCGAGCCGTAGTTTTTTTTTCTATCCTTTTATGAATCATTATCTTTCACCCCCCACCTTCAAAACAAACTGGAGGTGTTTTTAAGAAGTCCCTTTTGGAGGTTAAAGAAAGCTAATTTTAAAACTGAATCGTGGGAAAAAAGTAAATTTTTCAGGTTCCCGAGTAAAGTAAACTTGGGGTCGTTTTTCCCATTCCATGGGGTTTTCACTGGGGTCCGGGGAAAGTGGCACCATATCGGACTATCCAGCACCCAAAACAATGAAGGAGCTTGTCGATTTATCGGTATGACCCCGTGGTACCGAAAAATTTGTTCCCGGGTTTTCTACCATTATAGGGCCCCTTTTAAAAGCTGACGCACAAGAACCCCAAAAATTTGCATGGAAAAGGGTGAAAACGCAAGAACCTTCCAGGATTTAAAAAAGGGAAAAAAAATCACAGCCCCATTCTTTCCTGCCCGGATTTTTTCACGAAAGTTTTTTCGTTTAAAAGGATGGGCCCCGGAAAATATGGCTTAGGTGCAGTGCTCAGTCAAATGCAATGACGAGGGGGGGGAAAGTAGAGCCTTCGCCCGTAGAACCTTAACTAAAAAAACCCAAAAAAGTTTTCAAACAACAGAGAAAAAGTGGGTTTTGGGTGTTGTTTTGGGGGCCAATTTTTAAAAAATAAACGGCCTTACATAAAAAGGAAGTGAATTCACCGTTTAAACAAAGGGCCACCATATTTGATTTGGCTCAAAAAATTACAAAATCCCAAGGTAATTAGCTGCTGGGGCTACGGCTTTTAACCCTATAACTAAACAAATAAATTTATCGCAAAGGGGAAAGGGCAATGTTGTACCGGGCGCACTCTCGAGGTCCGACCATTTATCTTATCCACCTTCCGGATACGATACAGGATTTTTGGTACCCGGAAAAACCCCTTTTTCGTGTCAAGAACAAAAACCCGCCCGGCAGTATTTTAAGAAGTCATGATGATGCAAAAGCAGGTTACTTGGGATATGGAAAACCCCACAAAAAAATTTTTAACTCATTTCTATTGGCCCCAAAAAAGAAAATCCCCACGGGTCCAGATATTTTTAAAAAATGCTCCTTTGGGCTGCAGTATAAAAAGGGAAAAACAACTACCAGCAGGACTTATGGGTTTGATGCAAAAAAACGTTAAACAAACCCCCGGGAGCTAATTTTTTTCTGACCCCCCCTTGGACCGTTTTCCGCGTTCGAAAAAAAGGGAATAAGTATTTCCTTGTTATTGCAGTTTGGGTTTTCCAAAAAACAAATTGATCTTTCCCCTACGGGCAACTAACGCCAAAAGCTAGTTGCCACATGGAAGAAGATGTTTTCCTGATCATGGACTCCCCAAACCATTGTTAAAGTGAAAATGGGGCTCAGTATGCGGGCAAGGAAATGAAACCCCTCTAGCAAAGCAATATCAATCGAAAAATATTCTTCAATGCCCCCTACCATCCCCCAAAAAAAAATCCCCCGGGAAAGGATTAATCAAGTCCCCGAAGACCATGATTGCATCATTTGTGAAAGGGTAATCACCCAAAAATGGGGCCCAAAAAAAAATCCATAAATTTGGTTTTTGCATTTGAAAAGGCACACCATTTAAAATTTTCAGGTTACACGCCGTTTACCTAAACTTTGGAAAAAGAAATTTTTTCACAAAACCCGGCGAGCACATGGAGACTACCAGGGTGAACCTTTTGGGCCAAACCCCCTTGCACGTCGAGGGAAAGGGTTGGGCCCCAAAAAATTTAAATCACTTCAAGCAACATATCACCCGTACCCATAGGATTGTTTAAGGGGGCAGACAAAAATGCTAAAAGGTACAATCTACGCCGCAGACCAGTTTTTAAAAACCCCCAAAAGAGGTTTGGCCCCGATAGTTTTCAAGAAAAATTAAAGCAAAGTCCCGATGCAGAGCAAACTTTTCCCCGGGAAAGTTACTCCAAAATTTTTTAGGACCTTTTTAATCAAGTCCAAGTTTTCTCCCCCTAGTTTTTGAGGGGGTTTAAAAAACAGAAATAAAAAACATTTTGGGTTTTTGGCATGTTTTGTGACCTTTGGAAGTCCCCCGAATATAAATAAAAAAAATTGTTCGTCAAAGACCCTTGTCTGTAGGAGGGGGGGTGTTATGTTCAAAACCTTTAACCTAAAATCTACGTAAAAAAAGTTGCAATTTTTCCCCCTTGACCCGGGGGTACTAATGCCTCAACTCACCCACTGAGTAGAGAGATAAAAGCTGACTTGTGCGAAAATGGTAGGGAAACAAACCCGAAACGCGAGACAACTGTGTGCTGGACGGCGGGCCCAGGGAGGTTGTTACCCCCGGGGGAAAAGCTTTGCTGTAGGATGCTACAGTGATTGGGGAGCCTAACTTGGAGACTGCAGGCGGCCCTGGGGCCCGGAATATACGATTCCACTAAGCCGATTTAACCCCAGCGTCCCTTAGACGGAAAACCCCTTTCACAAACACTAAATTTTGGGGGCCCCCGGGACGAAAACCCTTGGGGAAACCCCAAGGGCCTTTCTGTCAAAAACCGACCAAACCAGGTCCCTTTACTTTGTACCGGGGCCAGGCCCCCACCCAAGGGGCCCGGGGGAAACAAAAAACGGGGCCGGTTTGGGACGCAAGAATCAACGTTTCCACCACCCCCCACTCCCAGGTATCACTGATAATTATTTAATTGGTCTGTACGGCCCACTTTTTTCCAAAGGCGAGAACTCGCCGTTGTGGAGGCCCTGTTATTAGGGGTTTTGTAAAAAGCACCCAACCCACCAGAGGTGGGCAGGGGCAATCTAACAATAGTGTGGAAACCTAGTCAGTGCAATAGCACCTGCTTTTTCAAGTGAGGCCCTTTCTAATCGAGAAGGCTTTTTTAATTTGGGGTGTAACCCTTTTTTTTATTAATTCCCCACCTTTATAAAATTATGCTCCATTGTACCCTTTTTGATCTAAGACTCGTATCTAGGGGCCCACTCTATAAATTAGTGAGGGACCTATCAGTGCAATAGCACATGCTTTTGGGCAAGTGAGGCCCCTACTAATCTTAGAAAAGGGTGTAAACTGAAAGCATTTTTAAATTTAAATTTAAACTCACAAACCCTTTTTAATATGATACCCCCTTTTACTATTGTGTTATTTATTATTCACTATCTCCTTTTTTATAAATTTGGGGAGGGGCCAGTCAGTGCAATAGCACATGCTTTGACAAGGGAGGCCCTACTAATCTTAGAAGGGGTGTATAATTGATTGAACCATTTTTTAATCAATCTTACAACTTTGTAATATTTTGCCCAATTTTCGGCCCCCCATTGTAATTTAGGGCCCACTATTTAGGGCCCCACTCTTTTAAAATTTTGAGGGACCTAGTCAGTGCAACAGCCAAAATGGTTTATTTTTTACCCCAGGGGAGGCCCCACAAAATAAAAAAGGTTTTTATAATTAAACCCTTGATCAGGGGTTATCACCCTTTTTTAAAAATTATGCCCCCTTTTTACTATTGTGTTTTTTATTATTTTACTATTTACCCTAGTATGTTTAAGGGGAAAGGGCCCAAATCAGTGCAGACACATAGTTTGACAAGTGAGGGGCCCCACTATTATCCCGTACGCTTTTTTTTTATTCTCAATATTTAGTAAATTTCATGTTTTTTGTAATGTTTTGCTCCATTATAAAAATTGTGGTAATTATTATTTACTGTTTACTCTTATTTTGTGTAGTACTCAGGCCCCTCAAAAAGCCATGAGTTGAACAAGCTAAGCCCTCTTTACAAAAAAGCTATCTTTTTTTAAATTTAAATATAATGTGTGCTCTGTTCTTACAATGTTTTTTCGCTTTGGTAGACCCTAGTGATATTTTGTTATCTGGGATCCATGTTCCCTTTCCAGGTTATGCACCGGACCGGGCCCTACTTTTAAAACTTGTAACCCCGGGGGAACAAAGTCTGATTTCAAAGTGTAGCACCCCCCTTTCTTTAAGGGACCGTAACCCCCCATTTTAGCCGAGCCTAAGTCCCCGACTTCACTTTAAAAAGCTTTATGTAAATAGTCTTGGGTTTGCAGACATCTAGGTCCTGCCCTCTTGTCTCATGGTGGCGCCCGTAGGGATATCGTGCGTTGGTTCGGGGGCTGTGGCTCATTTCCCTTGGGGAATCGGTATCCTGTCCAAATTTATAATTGGCCCCGGAAAATTATTTTCTGTCGGAAAACCCTTTTTGTAACTCTATCTAGAGCCTTACTATGATTTCTTTATGACCACACCCGTAACTACCCTTTTACCTATTTTTCAAACAATATATAATTAAGTTTTGGTTAAATTGTAACAGTGAGTTCCCGCGTTCTTTACCCCCTATTCCTCTTCAAGGTTTTTTGGGTTTTTCCCTATTCCCCCACCTTCCATCATCGCCGGAGGGGAACAAAACCAAGTGGCGCCCTTTAAGCTCGCTATCAGCCATCCGGTCACCTATCTACCCACACCCCCACCACTGCAGCTAGCCGGCAACCCGCCTTTAAGGCTCAACCTTGTAGCACGAGTTTTGGGGCGTGCGACATTCTTAACCATTATAAATATCTAGTGCTTATGCTAGTGCGTTGGTCTTGTTGTTAGCGTATCTGCTTCCAATGCAGAAGGGGCCAGGGTTCAAATTCCCGCTCAAGTCAGAATTTTTTAACTTCTGATTTGGACTTAAGTCTATCAGTTTCTTGTCTTAGGAGTTTTGTAAACGGTGACTTTGGAGCCGTCCTAGCAAACGAAGCACATAATAAATTTCAGAGTTGTTCTGAATCGGCCTTGTTGATTCTGGCGTTGATCCGGGGGTTTGTTCGCACTGTCCATACCACTGATTGATATATTTCCTATTAAAAAATCGATCTTTGGTGGTTATCGCTCACTCGTCGATTGCGTCCGGGCCTGCAGGGTTGGCTCGGCCGCTTGGATTTAAAGCCCCCCACTGAAAATCAGTTATATAACTGAGTGAGTAGTCTGTAAATAAAATTTATTTATTTATTTAAGGGGTATCTTTGGGGGGACCGTGGGCCCAAAAATGTAAAAAAAACAATTTGAACTCAACAAATTTAATCATTCACACCTTGATAGCGAACGAACAACAAAAAGATGTAATATCCAACCAAATACAAAAATTTGTAAAAAAAAAAAACGGCAGCCAAGTCTCCTTCAAAAGTCTCCGGCTGTGAATGCTGTGAGATATAGAAGTTGAGCCAAGCTTTTTATTCTTTTCTCCCTAGTTTCGCTTTTAAAATAAGTAAGATCATTTCGCCTATTGACGACGCCAAGCCAACGATTTTTGTGGTAAAAAAGTAAAATTTTTTTAAAATCGAAATCATAAAAAAATTGCCCTTTGGGCCCTTGAATTTGGTTTATGGCCAAGCCATTTTGCAAACGTTGACAACGATTTTACCACAAAACTAATGGCATTCAATCCAGATCGAAGCTTGCGGATGGTCCAAATTTCAACTCGATCCGAACCTCCGTTCGAACTTCGAACGTTATGGCGAGACATACAAAAAAAATGACTTTTCCGGCAGAGTCAAATGGAAACGCTCGCTTAATTAATGTAATCAGAGTACCCCCTAATGAAAATTATGATAAGTTGCGTTTTTGATTTTTTTTTTTTTTTTGATCATTTCTGTTTTTTTTATTATTATTTATTTAACGTATATCCTATTCAGTTATATAAACTGATTTACAAAGGGGACAATAAATAATTCAAATTACATATCAGAAAAAATAATAAACTACATTTTCGTAAATATTTGAATAGTAGCATTACAACAACAATTTCATTTAACACAAGAATTTTGGTAACAAATAAAATGATATTATATGAATTTAATGAATGAATCAAACAAAAAAAAGGTCGAGAATGAAAAGAAAAAAAAAAAAGGGGAAAAAAAGGAAAGGAAAAAAGAAAAAAAAGCATTAAAAAAGAAAAACGAAAAGAATAAAACGGATTTATAAGACGATCCACTGAAAACGAATATGAGGTTTGCCAAAAATCAGGAACAGCAAATCAGGGAGTATAACAAACTTTCGCGGAAGAAACCACCGAACGCGAAATTATTATATATGGATTATTTTTTTCATCATCGTTTATCGAAATATTATTTAAAAAAAAAATCGTGTGCATTCCCTTTGCCCGGGCGTAGTATTTGTGTGCTAGAATGATTCTCTTCGACTCTGTTGCAGAGATTTGTGTTCTTTAAAAGCGTTTCTTCCGAGGTGGTTGAACTTTTTGGATTCAAAAAGTATAAAGCAAGTATTTATAATATGACTTTCGGCCTCCCCCCCTAGCACCCAACCACCATTGAGAACACTACCCAAACTTGAGAGGGTGCAGAGAAGGGCATTGGGATTTCATACATGGCCGTAACCTCCCCCCAAACCCAATGCCCAATGACCATGCACCTGCAGTAACAGACCTGGTGTTTTTTTAAAAAATGTCTCAGCGGCCGACACTGATTTTGAAGTGTGCGCGCGCATCATCCAGGGCCGCGTGTTGAGAGGCGACGATAGTAGGAACCCCCGCCTCCAACCCCCTCCGGCCAAAAGAGTGCTCGGCCGACGTGCTTTATATGCAGTGTCTTACTAGAATCCTCGTAGCGTCTAAACTATTGCTTCGATGTAAATATTTTTTTTTGTTTTGTGCAATAAACAGATGCCTGATTAACTACGTTGGTTTTTATATATTTGAAAATGTTATAATTAAAACTTCGCAATCTAAGGAATATAAAATTATAATTTTTTTATTAAACCTAGTTATACTTTCATTATTTACAGCTTGTATTCGAAACCCGAGCACAAAAAACGTATAAATGACGGACAGTGAGGTGTTTAAATGATTGATTAATTTTGCACGGAAAGTGCTCTCCTTGTAGGGGTTTTGATGAACGTCTTATTCTCATGGAGTTTGGGGCTGGGTCAAGCAGTTGATCGCGCCCACCCATCTACCCTTCTTCCGACACAATCCCCGACACGGCGACAGACTGGTTACAAAGCCTCAGGCCAAGTAACCATTGCGCTTCATTGATTTGGTTGTGGAACTGAAAATCCTTTCAACGCAGCTCGAATTCTTAGTCGCACAAGTACATGTCTTATTGGCAGTGGTGGCCCACAGTGTTGTGGGCTAGATAATTTTTTATATCTAGAAAAAGAAAAGATAATTTTCCGAAATAATAATAATAATAAAAAAAATAGAAATAATAATTTTTTTATCTAGATAAAGATAATTCTCCGAAAAAATTTTCTTGATAATAGATAATGATTAAAAATCATTATCGAGATAAATTTGCTTAGATAAAAGATAATAATTATTGAGATTGAACGTGTTTTGTTTTTCCCCAACACAGTTTTCTTGTCAATCGTAATATTTATCAGACTCAACAAGTTGGCATTACCCGGGTACGCACATTACACAGCTGTAGAAGTTTGTTTTCATTTAGAAAAGTGATTGGTTATTATTTTTGTCTACATTTTTGTTAATAATTTTATCCAAAAAATATCTAAGAGCTTAAAAAAGGGTTTGATAAGATAAACTTTATTTTATCTAGATAATAGAAAAAGATAACAACAAAAAACTTATCTAAATAAGATAATAGATAAGTGGTTTTATCAAGATAGATTATCTAGGGTAAGTCTCAAAAACTGGCTGGTGGGTTGGTGTGATGAATCGCGGTTCCTGAGATCCTGGTTCGAATTCCCGGTTTGGCCATGGGTATTATGTGGCGGTTTTTTCATTATCGTGTATAATTACTCTCCTCGTCTCGATTAGCATCGTTGCCAAAATGTGAGACTGTCTAATATATTTATCATAATTGTAATAAAAATTAATCTTCTTGTTAATTATACGTTAGTGTTTTTCAACCACCGGGTCGCGACCATATTTTGCGGGGCCCCGACGTTATCTCCGGGCCCGGGCAGAGACAAAAGTTGCATTCTGAAATTACTCCTGTCAGTCTGTCCCGTTATTATTGCGTATTTGTCTGCACTCCCTCTGTCAAATACGTTATTATTTATTTCTAAATAAAAATTGCTAGCTTTGGATCAGTTCGGGGCTTTGCAATTGTCAACCCCCCTTGCAGGCACGTTGGTGGCTGACTGGCCTGTTGGCTTCCTCAACACAACTACAGACTACGATAATTCTCGCAACGCAGACACAT
The DNA here is from genome assembly GCA_024449915.1 of Sweltsa coloradensis. NCBI lineage: Eukaryota > Metazoa > Arthropoda > Insecta > Plecoptera > Chloroperlidae > Sweltsa > Sweltsa coloradensis. The sequence continues at coordinate 49,627 of JAMZAV010004399.1, forward strand.
TAGTGCAACCGTTATATTCAGATAAAATAAATTCACCCACGCTAATGATTTGTTCGTTTCTTTTACAATAGCTGTATATTGTACCCCAAAATACAAAAATTTGTAAAAAACGGCAGCCAAGCTCTCCTTCCAAAGTCTTCGGCTGTGAATGCTGTGAGATATAGAAGTTGACCCAAGCATTTCATTCTTTCTCCCAATTTTCGCATTGAAAAGAAGTAAGATCATTTCGCCTGTTGACGAGCGCCAAGCCAACCATTTTTGGTAAAAAATTTTAAAATTTTAAAACCCCAAATCATAAAAAAATTACTTGGCCATTGACTTTTTAGAGTCTCGTACCAAAATCAATAGCCAAGTAATTTTTTATGTTTTTGAGTTTAATTTTTTAAAACTTTTTTTACCACGAAAATGGTTGGCTTGGCGTTCGTCAACAGGCGAAATGATTTTACTTCTTTTCAAGCGAAACTTGGGAAGAAAGACCAACTTCTATATCTCACAGCATTCACAGCCGAAGACTTTGGAAGGAGAGTTTGGGCTCCCGGGTTTTTAAAAATTTTTTGTATTTTGGGGGGATATCACTCTTTTTGTTGTTTGTTTCATATCAAGGCTTAAACATGTGAAATACGTGTAAAGGTGGATACAGTGCTTTTAAAAACAGATTGTCTAGAACAAAAGCTACCATCTTTTTTTTGTTTACAATCTGTGGGCCCTATTTGGGGCAATATTCAATGTTTTTATTAAATTTAATATGGTTATTAATGTCGTCTTGGGTTTTTGTGTGAATGATTTTTTGGGCCGGACTATAACACTTTGACGCATAATTTTAATCAGCAATTAAAATATTAAAAATTTTTAATAAATACAAACATAACTTTTTCCAAAGTAAAGAGTGGTAGGGAACAGTGGGGGTTAAATATAGCTTGTCTCCTCGTGGATATTATGTTTCATATTATTATGTACCACCATCCCAAAATTTTCATGCTGATAACCATTCGGTAACCTTTATGGTGAATGCTGGAAACCAAGGTAAAAATAATATAAACTATTAGGGATGGGGGTTGAAAAAGTGTTGTTTAGGAAATGGGAATAGGCTTTTTGGGGTTTAAAAAACACATTAAGACATAATTTACAAATTTGAATAAAAATACAATTTTGGGTTAGAGCTATGAATTATTCCAATTTTAGAGGATGATTTAGGGATGTTGGGGGGAATATCCTTGCATCGCGACGAATTATTTTTCTAATAGTATGTAACTCATGCCAAATTCCATGCTGATAAACTCATTAGGTGCCTTCATGGTGAATGCTGGAAATCAAGGTAAAAATAATATAAAACTATAAGGGATGGGGGTTGAAAAATGTGGTTTAGGAAATGAGAATAGGCCGATTGGGTTAAAACACATTAAAAAAATTTTTTAATAACCACCTAATTTAAAATAAAAAACATCAATTTTAGATTAGTGCTATGAATTTTTCCCAAATTTTAAAGGGGTGTTGAGGGTGGAATATCGCTTGCCTCTCGGCGGATTATTTTTCATATTATTATGTACCATAATGACAAATTTCATGATTATATAACTCATTAGGTGCCTTCGTGGTGAATGCTGGAAATCAAATAAAAATAATATAAACTATTAGGGATAGGGGTTGACAAAATGTGGTTTATATAATGAAAATATGCCGATTGGTTAAAACACATTTAAAACATAATTTTAATAACTAATTTAAATAAAAATTCCAAATTTTTGGTTAGAGCTATGAATTATTCAATTTAGGGGATTATTTAGGGTGTTGGGGGTGGAATATCGCTTGCCTCTCGGCGAATGATTTTTCATATTAGTATTAGCATCATGTCAAATTTCATGCTGATAACTCATTTGGGTGCCTTCATGGTGAAAGTTGGAAATCAAGGTAAAAATAATGTAAACTATTAGGGAGGGGGGTTGAAAAAATGTGACAAAGGAAAAGAAAATAGGCCGATTGGGTTAAAGCACATTAAAACATAATTTAATAACATGAATAAAAATTCCCAATTTTGGTTTAGAGTTATCAATTATTTCCCAATTTTAGGGGATGATTTAGGGGGTGTTGGGGGTGGAATATCGCTTGCTTCTCGGCGAATGATTTTTTATTTTAGTATGTACCATCATGCCAAATTTCATGCTGATAACTCATTAGGTGCCTTCATGGTGAATTCTGGAAATCAAGGTTAAAATAATATAAACTATAAGGGATGGGGTTCAAAAAATGTGGTTTAGGAAATGAGAATAGGCCGATTGGGTTAAAATACAAAGAACATAATTTTTAAAAACTAATTTGAAATAAAAATTCAATTTTTGGGGTTTGAGCTATGAATTATTTTAATTTTAGGGGATAATTTAGGGGTGTTGGGGGTGGAATATTGCTTGTCTCTCGGCGGAAGTTTGTGAGTCTGAGGTACTCTAAGTGTGGTTTAAGTTTCATAGTTCTAAGAAAGTACCGTTTTCTCTGTAGGCTCTTTTTTCCTCTCTGTCAGAAAACCACTACCCCCCCCCAACCAACCAACCAAAACCAACATCAGCCGGACGATTATCGTCGATATTTACGCACTTTTTTAAACAGAACGGCTATCGGATCGGGCTGATTTTTTTTTTGGTATGTCATGGACCACATATCAGGCATATACCGAGTTTCAAGATTGTAAATCTTTGGGACGGGGTGTGCAGATAGCTGAAAACCCCCCCAACTCGGATAGCTGTAAACAGGGTCGAGTAGTCATCGCCTTCTAGCAGTCGCGTGCGCTTGGCTGGGGGGCGAACGACCGTCGCCTAGATCTATCGGCATCCCCATTTCCATACTACCAATTAGTAACACAATTCATATTATAACTTGAAATGAACACGAAAGGAATAAAAACATATCAAATTATAAATCTATTATTGATGGTGTGGTGATGTGGGGGGGAAGGGGGGGGGGCGTTGTTTACAAGGAATAGTTGACTGGCAATATTACACGGAAAAGAATGGCGAATAAAGAAATAATGAGTGAGAAATCGAGAGCAATAGAGACAAAACGTGTCTACGTAATGATCATAGCGCAGTATAGGCAGGGTGAAAGCCACTGATGGCGCTAGTAAATTTTACAGGCAGCGCGCACAAGGGCAGCGCCGAACCATATTGAAATAACAACTGTTCCTACTAGCACAGAAATAGGCTTTTACAGGGCCTTTACCATATGCAGTGTCCGATACGTCCCGTATAATCAAAAAAAATAGGATTTAAAAGTGTGCTTGCTTTTCTTCAATGCCCAAAATTTTTTTAAAAATGATTGGAACGGCCCAAAAGAGTCATGTGTTAGACTGACGGAAATTAAGTCGGGCGAAATAAAAGTTTTAAAAACGGGGGGAGTTTGGGGGGTGAGGCAGACATCGGGCAAACTTGCCCCCCATATGACGTGAAAGTCGAGGGAAGAAATAAATTTTTTTATTTCGTGTCACTAAAAAATTGTGCAATCGCGTCTAAAAGACGACTAATCGTTCAATAAATTAACCCGGGCCCCCTCTCTTCCACCCCCAGCGGAGGATCGTCTAAACCCCTAGGTTAGGGCGTCGCAGCAGCGAATTGAAGCCATTCTGGGCCTAACTTTTGTAAGCGTTATGGCGACCCTGTGTTTTCTTGACATGCTCTTTAAAATTGTCTTTTTATAAGATTAAATAGAAAAAAGCCCGGGTTGTGCAGCAATTAATTGTACAGGACAAACTGATGAAGAATTTAGATTTTCGATCCACTGTTTCATCAAGAAGACGGGCGAAATGGCCCAGTTTAAAAAAACGGGGCAATGGATGTAACTTCTATTTCAAAATGAGGTTAGTTTTCTTTTAAAATACTTTGGCCTTTCCCATGGACCAGTATTATTGTCTAGGGATTGACCAGGCTTATTAAATGTTTAAAGGTTTTTTCTCCCCTGCCAATTAAGGGCTAGGCCAGGGCCTAGCCCAGGTCCCAACCTTAAGTATTTTTAGGTTACGTCGTAAGCTAGGGCCTTTGTGTGGGGGCCCCAGGCCCCATCCCAAATTTTTCAATGCCTAGCCCAGGCCTAGGGATTGGGAACACAAAGGCCCAGGCTAGGTCTAGGCCCCCGCCCAAACCCAAAACTAGGTGATCTTGTACAGAAATGGGGCCTAGACCCAGGCGACGTAATTTTTTTAAAGCTAGGCCCAGCCTTATTTGATTTACAAAACAGCCTGGCCTAGCCCTATGCCCAGGGGGCCCCGGGCCAGGCCTAGGCTTAGTCCCCCCAGGCATAGGGCTAGGCCCCAGGCTTAGTCCCCCTAGGCATAGGGTAGGCCCAGGCTTAGGCTTGGCCCTACATAGATAGACTACTACTACTATATACTAGAAACAATCTGCATATGATATGCCTTAAGTTAGGGGTATAGGCTAGGCTTATATTTTTTTGTCCGATTGTAGGCTGTGGCCAGGCCCAGCTGAATGTCACACTAAGGTACACCTTAAGACGGAGGTAGCGTATGTTTGGGCATAAAAAATTTGCTGTGTACATAAACGTTTTGTTGGGGGAGGCCAATGCCTTTTCCATTTTTTGGGAAACTCCTTTCGGTTTAAAAATTTCCCTTTTTAGGGCTATTTGAAATAGAACGTTTGGCTTTGGGTTTTTGGGGGTTTTTTTTTTCAATCTAATGGGGTATTTTTGAGTATTTTTGTGACGAAAAGAATGTGATTTTATTTTGGACCCCCCCCCCCCCCCCCAACCGTGCCCCCAAAACCCAAAAATTTTGTGTTTTGTGACCCGGGACATGGGTATTT
>JAMZAV010004400.1:0-52006 GCA_024449915.1 Sweltsa coloradensis
TTTTGTTTAATCCGTATCATATACTAGGCTAACAAGATTGCGTTCCGTTACATGCTATAAAGTAAATATGTTTTCACATCATGTGCGAGGCGTAATCCTAATATGAACTGATGACCATTGCAGGACATACTATAATTTAGCATTTTCCATCGAATTTATATCGTATGCACGATTATGATATGCTGTGTACGTTTCTTATTGGGCTCAGCGTGAAAAATAAAATGGTTGATTCAAGCTTAATAGCTTACACAAATAACATAATGTCTTACTGTTGCCGTGTTCATAGCAAACAGTAAACATGTATTATGCATTGAGTGGTGTTCTGCATTAGCTGAACAGTTTTACTCTGTGGCCAATGAAATTGTTATTTCGAACATAAATAACCATCCTGTCACTCAAAAAGTCGTATCGCCAGAGTGCGCCACTTGCTGGGGCTGAAAAGGCCTAAAATAGCGGCAAAACATGCATTCGTAGTTCAGTAGTTTAGCGGTAACTACTCACACGATTTTGGTAATTTTTTTTTTATTTGAAAGATAAATGTTGAAATTAGAATTGTGTGATGTACATTTTCCATAAAAAGGTTTGTAATTTTTTTATAAAGCTCTAAAGTGAAGGTAAATTTTCAAAATATTGTCCAAGTTCGCAATTTTTTATAAGCCCATTTTATATACAATTTCGAAAATCGACATCACACAAGTTCTTGTAAATTTTATCGTGAAAAGATTAAAAAAAAAATTATGCCGATATGACAATTGTGGGCCGAGTTCCAACTGAAATGCGGGGACACTGCATCGCGCCGATATTATAGCTACTCCTGTGCAGCCTTAACCATTATAAATATCTAGTGCTTATGCTAGTGCGTTGGTCTTGTTGTTAGCGTATCTGCTTCCAATGCAGAAGGGCCAGGGTTCGATTCCCGCTAAAGTCAGAAGTTTTTTAACTTCTGATTTGGACTTAAGTCTATCAGTTCTTGTCTTAGGAGTCTGTAAACGGTGCAATTGGAGCCGACCAAGCAACGAAGCACATAATAAAGTTCAGAGTTGTTCGGAATCGGCCTTGTTGATTCTGGCGTTGATCCGCGGTGTTCGCACTGTCCATACCACTGATTGATATATTTCCTATTAAAAATATCGATCTTTGGTTGGTTATCGCTCACTCGTCGATTGCGTCGGGGCCTGCAGGGTTGGCTTGGTCGCTTTGATTTAAAGTCCCCCACTGAAAATCTGTTATATAACTGAGTGAGTAGTCTGTAAATAAAAATTTATTTATTTATTTATTTATTTAAGGGGTATCTTTGGGGGGACCGTGGGCCCAAAAATGTAAAAAAACAACTTTGAACTCAACAAATTTAATCATTCACACCTTGATAGCGAACGAACAACAAAAAGATGTAATATCCAACCAAATACAAAAATTTGTAAAAAAAACGGCAGCCAAGCTCTCCTTCAAAAGTCTTCGGCTGTGAATGCTCAGTGGCGTAGCTACCGCCCCCGCAGCCCCCGCGACTGCGGGGGTCCCTGGCCTGACTGGGGCCCTCGGGGCCCCTGTCAGGTTACAGAAGGCCCCTTCATCTTTCGAAATGAATTTTGAAGTAAAAAATCTCTCGCAGAACTTAACCCCAAAATTACATCTTTTGTAAAAAAAAATACGCATTAGTTCAAGTTGACAAAAGAGTAGAATGAACCGTGATAACCAATTTTACACATATTAACTTCAAAAATGCACACCTCTAAACAATTTGCACAATTTTGTCAAATCACCCGAGTTAAACATGGCCAATCATCTGTGACATGACTACTGTCAGTTCTGTCAATCTTTATTTTAATTTTATAAAGAACTGAGTGTATTAGTAAGATTCCAATTCCAGATTCTTTTGAACGGGGATATTTACAAAATGCCTTTTCAGAGAAATCTCATTTCACATAGTATATAACGCGGTCAATTACACTAATAAATCATGACAACCCTTCTGTTGTCTGACAGAGGGATGTTTCGATGATGGCATGCAATTATTAGTTCATTGACATTTCATTCACACTTCAAGTGATCCTATGACAATGACTTCACACCCATTTTAATCAACATAATCAACATCATCAGTATTATCATAAGTAGGTAAGTGATTAGTTTTTAAATTTTTATTTAAAAGTGATGCAAGTAATCCACCCACTTTGTCGTTAGATTTGTTGATTGGTGTGTGTACGTAAATGTATGCAAGTTTAAAAATGTCTATTTTCTGGGGTGTTTTAATTTATCATTATTGGTGTTGATATTATTAATATAACATAATGGTTTTAGCCTTTTAGTAAACAAATGTATTAGGGATGTCATCGAAATCGCGTTTTAGGCCATCAAACATAATGTAGGGCCCAAAAATTTTTCACCTACGGTGTTAATGCCTCCGGCGGCTGGGGCTTCGCCCCAGACCCCACCTATTCCGCGCAAATCGCGGGGGGGCCCAGGAATTGTTGCTACGCCACTGTGAATGCTGTGAGATATAGAAGTTGAGCCAAGCTTTTTATTATTTCTCTCCTAGTTTCGCTTTGAAAATAAGTAAGATCATTCGCCTGTTGACGAGCGCCAAGCCAACGATTTTTGTGGTAAAAAAGTAAAATTTTTAAACTCGAAATCATAAAAAAATGGCTTGGCCATTGAATTTGGTTCATGGCCAAGATTTTTTTTATGATTTCGAGTTTAAAAATTTTACTTTTTTACCACAAAAATCGTTGGCTTGGCGCTCGTCAACAGGCGAAATGATCTTACTTATTTTAAAAGCGAAACTAGGGAGAAAGAATAAAAAGCTTGGCTCAACTTCTATATCTCACAGCATTCACAGCCGAAGACTTTTGAAGGAGAGCTTGGCTGCCGTCTTTTTTACAAATTTTTGTATTTGGTTGGATCTACTCTACTACTAGAGGAGGTCTTGCGAACGCCTTTGCGCGGAGCAAAGCCTAGCGGAAATCCAGTGTACCTTAGTCTGAAGCGTATGACACCACGAGGACGTGGGTTCGAATCTTGTATCAAGCAGTTTTTTTTTTTGTAAATGACCTTCAACCTCAGGTATCACCAATCATCATCTCGAATAGCAATATTTAAAATCAATAATCAAACAATTGTTTCAGGAAGTCTTGCTTCAGTATGCTCATACGCAAGAAGACCTACACAGAAACAACAATTGGGCAGACAGAGTTAAAAAGATGCATGTCGCTACTGGACCTCACTCTGTTGGGCATCGGCTCAACTCTCGGGCAGGCGTTTACGTGCTCGCTGGCTCAGTCGCTAAGAACTTGGCAGGGCCGGCAACAACGATATCGTTTCTAGTGGCAGGAATCGTATCAGCGGTGGCAGGTATTTTATTTACTCTTCTTTAAGAGCAGTTATTGGTTTGATGTATGTATAGGATTTATCAGTTCAGAAGCGGAAATAGAATTGTAGGCTATGCATGCCCACATTGAAAACTAACACCCAACCACATAGTAGCTAATTTGGCTATGGTATACTTGCTCCAATGAAAGAATACAGATGCTTGGTAGTGGTGCGGGTAGAATGAATGCGCGATAAATGAAATCTCGCCTTTGTGTATGTTTAGGAAATATCTTTTACCAACGCAAGCAAAATTATCTGTGCTAGATCACAGAGTTCCTCCGTGTGCAAGATCCACGCTGAGCTAGCGTGAATAGAATTGACAAAGTTGTTATGTTGGGAAAACAATTTCGAGCCAAATGCATTATTTCGTTGGGACCACCATTTCATAATCAAAAACTATGTCGAGCTGAATCCTGCGATAATCCCAAATGTGGATTACTCGGGCGCGTAATTTTTGGAAATCAAAAGGAATATCTACTAAGTCAGTTCAAAGTGTTTATGTATGTTTTGTTGTTGGTATTGATAATTTTACTTTTCCCCATCAATTGCTGCCATCGTCGATGCCATGTGTTAGGGTGATAATACAATTCCGTAATGTTTTGCAATGCCACACGACTCTTTTAATCTTAAAGTTCATCCAAGTATTTAATTAAAATAATTATGTGATTTCCATTTTCGAAAGCAGCTTTAGTGCCGTATATCGATAGTTTTAGATATCTGTCATGTGTGTTGATTCCTAACCGGTGGCCACCACTGAGCTCTATATACTTACGTGGAGATCTGATATATACCGGGCAAATGTTAAGATGTGAAGTTGGCGGAAGTTTACCGTCAGCCAATTTCTTAGGTCCCTAATCAGCGGCAGATTCAAAAGAACTTAACATAACAGATTCGTTCACCTGTGTCACTTGGCCTGTGTTTATCAGTTTATTTAGTGTAACACTGCAGTAAACACTATTCCTAGGCACCCTGAGTGTCTTTGATGATAGACCACTGTATAATGTCAACATAACCTCAAAATAAGCTAGCCACAAACCGCCATCTTGACGTTAAGATTTACATCTAGACGGCGGTGCAATCGCAATATAATCTAGGGACATCGATAATAGGCCCATCGTGTTAGGCCTTGTCGACCCATCGCTTTAGGCCCATGAAGGCTTCAAGGTTACAGCATTGCATGCGCCCTCCACATAAGTATATAGAGCTCAGTGGTTGATAACTAACTGGTGGCCACAGTGCGAAGGTAGTCGGAAGCGCGAAAGTGCCGCCATCCCTCGGCCGTGGCATTCTTGGCTGAACTCTTTGGTCTTGTGGTTAGCATCTCTGCTTCCAATGCAGAAAGTCCAGGGTTCGATTCCCGCCAAAGTCAGAAGTTTTTTAACTTCTGATTTGGACTTTAGTCCATCCATCCATTGTGTTATATTAGGTATTTTTAAACGGTGACTTTGGAGCCGCCGTAGCAACGAAGCACATAATAAATTGAAAGTTGTTCTGAATCAGCCTTGTTGATTCTGGCATTAATCCGCGGGTGCTCGCACTGTTCATACCGCTGATTTCTATTTCCTATTAAAACAAATATCGATCTTTGGTTGGTTATCGCTCACTCGTCAATTGCGTCGGGGCCTACAGGGTTGGCTTGTTCGTTTTGGTTTACTGTCCCCCACTGAAAATCACTGTTATATGGCTGAGTGGGTATACTCTAAATAAATTTATTTATTATTATTATTATTATTATTATTATTATTATTATTATTATTATTATTATTATTTTATTGGATGTATTTCATACAAACTCGGTCAAAACCGGAGCTAACATGTTGTACGGACTTACGTCAAGTACTTCCATGTGTATCTATTATTATTACTTTGCCTTAACTCTAACTAAAATAAGTCATTCATAATATAGTTTGTAGATGATGTTTTCTTTCTGCTGTGTACGGTCGTGGCCGATTTCTCGTCGCCATCCTAGCATTTGCTCTTCGGACTATGGGAAACCACGAAAACCATGTCAGGATGGAAGCTGTCTCGAAATCTCGAAGTATCATTCTTAGTTTAGAAATTTACGAACTATTCTACATGTGTTGTGTATTACTGCCTTTTGAGTCTCGATGTAAACATTGGGTGGAAGATCTAGTTGTTTAATGCTTTCATGTAGCTTCTTCGGTATGATGCCATTAGCCGATATCACGTATGGGATTGTATTTACCTTTTTCTGTTTCCACATCTTCTTGATCTCAATTGCAAGTTCACTATACTTGTCAATTTTTTTCTTCCATGTAGTCTCGACGTTATGGCACATTGGGACAGCAACGTCAATAAGGGTAGTTTCTTGTTTCTTCTTGTCAATTTTAATTATATCCGGTCTGTTGTGATGTATAGTTTGGTCTGTTATAACTGTGCGGTCGTAATATAATTTGAAATCTTTGCTATCAAGTACTTTCTCCGGTTTGTATTTGTAGTAAGGTGTGTGTGTATCAATGAGGTTGTACTTGATTGCTAGTTTTTGGTGAATAATGTTAGCTACTTGGTTATGTCTGTAGAGGTAATCCGTTTGACATAGTGACTGGCACCCGGATATGATGTGTTCGATTGTTTCACCCCTTACACTACATTTTCTACATTGATCGTTTACTGTCGCATCTTGTATAATGTATTTTTTATAATTTTTCGTTGCAATCACTCTGTCTTGAATAGCCAGCATAAAGCCTTCTGTTTCTCCAAATAGTTCCCCGTTGTTTAACCACCTATTTGATGCTTTAATATCTACGTGACCTTTATGTAGTTCATCATAATGTCTCTTGTGTAGGGTCTTTACTGAGAGACGTAACTCTTTTGAAGCGTCAGTTATGAGTTTCCCTTGTAGATTGACATTTTCGTTTGCAAGATTGAGTGGAGTTAATGATTTGTCAGCTAGCACCACAGCCCTATGCACTGTTATTATTATTATTATTATTATTCTTATTATTATTATTATTATTATTATTATTATTATTATTATTTATATAATTATTTATTATTTTATTGGATGTATTTCATACAAACTCGGTTAAAACCGGAGCTAACATGTTGTACGGACTTACGTCAAGTACTTATTATTATTATTGTATTTGTAGTAAGGTGTGTGTGTGTCAATGAGGTTGTACTTGATTGCTAGTTTTATTATTATTATTAGTTATTATTATTATTATTATTATTATTATTATTATTATGGAAGAAAACGAGGAAGAAGATGAGGGGCGCGGAGCCTGGCTAGCAAGCACTAGAAGATAGCCGGAGAAACTGGTGACTCGTCACCCCCCGACCCGACGAATGTTGGAAAAGGGTGTTTGATATATTATTTACCAACTATATTTTGGTCTTAATTTCAACAGCCGTGCGCATTTGGTACATTTGTCGCACACGATACACACATTCCGAAAGTCTTAAAATTTTATTCGAGCAACTGGATAAACCAACAATAAGAAACTGTATTTTTGGTTTTGTTCCTGATGATTCAAAATTGTACAAATTTATCTACTTATCCTTGATATTTTAGTTTTGAATATGCTTAAATTTAGCAAAACATATATTTTGATTTTTTTTTTATAATTGTAACGTTATGAGTAATAATAATTAATAAAAAGTTCTGAAGGCTAGTTCTGTGGAAAACTTAGCCTTTTTTTCCAGCTATGTGCTACGCCGAGTTCGCCAGTCGAGTGCCAAGGGCTGGCTCCGCCCACATCTACTCGTACGTCTGCGTGGGAGAGGCAGCCGCGTTTTGTCATCGGGTGGAGCCTTATCATGGAAAAATCTTTCTTTGTAAAAGAAAACACGCCAGATATACTTAAATGCCAAAATTATATAGTTATTAGAAAGTTATTTCCGATCAAGGCGGGGTATACCCTTGGGTCAAAATGCGCCACTCTAGCCCATAGGGGGTTGTGGGAAGAAAAGTTTCCCCTGTGGTCAGAAACCCGCCACGGCTAGGGGGAGGAAATGGGGAAATCGTCTTTGTCATCGTTTTGGTTGTCATGGTTGTTACTGGGGGAGAGGTCTTCAAGGGAAAGGGGAGGGGTCCCCGAAGACGATTGCCAGAGCTCACAATTACATCTAGTTTCGGGGATAGATACTTCCTTAGACTCTTAGAGCCTAGCTGATGTTAGCAAGACGTACTTTTTCTCTTGAATCGTCTATTACGATTAGCAGAGCCATGCTCTGGGCCAATTCTACCCCGGGGCTAGACGGGGGGTGTCCACGAAGACGATTGCAAGAGCTCGCCTCTAGTTTCGGGGAGTAAAATACTTCCTTAGAATCTAGAGCCTAGCTGATGTTAGCGAGACGTTCTTTTTCTCTTGAATCGTCTTCTACGATTAGAAGAGTCATGCTCTGGGACACTTCTACCCCGGGCCCAGACGGGAGAAATAATTGACTGAGGTAACATGGCCATTTACATTCATATAAGTCGAAAAATTTTACGTCGTTGCCTCTTTCCTAAAAAACAAAAAAATAACATTTTAACCATGAACAAAATTAACATGACAATTAAAATTCGGCAATGTTATTTTTCTCATTTCATTTGATTAATATGGTGCGGTACCGTAGTCAGTTGGAGCTAAGTAAAAGAGTAAGTGACCAACTTTAAAACAATTAAACGACAACTATTTGTTGGCAATTATCATCATGTACTTGATACTCTGGAAGCAAATAAAAACAAACATCAAACACCACAATAATTAATTGGTTATTTTGTTTTCTTCGCGGTTAAATAATTCAGTTTGCTCTCTTAGGTACCGCAAGTGTAGCCCGGGGGTTTCGTCAGCTACATCGACTCGCAAATTGGACAAGCATGGCAAATTTGGGTGCAGTTAAATCTTCCGATAAATAATGTCCTGTCATCGTACGCAGACTCTTCTCCTTCTATTTGTCTCCTGATACGCTTATCGCGTCTGGGGTGAAGGAATCCACTATTGTTAACAACCTTTTGCTGTCCAACACACGACGTACTGATCGTTGTCGGACCGGGCGTTCAAAGGTAGGACTAAAACTCACCAGCTGTATTCCAACAGTTGTTTTGAGTATAGGTATTTTTAAAGGTTTGATGTAAATAGAATCTGCAGAATTTTTTTAGCAAATATTGTTGAAAAGTGAACACCACCCTGTTTAAAAAATTTAAATGATAGGCCTTTTTCTTGGTGAAATGTAAAAAGTTTTCAAATTTATAAAAATATTTTTGTATTCTTTGGCTAACAATTTTTAAAAAAACTAACTCACCATTCAAAAAATTTTGAAGTTTCAAACGAGTTTAAAGAATGGCTAATGGAAAATCTTTTTTTCGTTTCGGGTTTTAATGCCTTGTAAAGATTAATTTTAAAAAAAGAATCAAACCCATTCTGCTTTTTTCAGCTAATGCTTACAACTGGAAATCCTAAGGCAAATTCCTGATGGGGTTGATGGGGGGAGGGTGGTTTCAACCCCCTTTTGGGGTGGGTTGGAAATTTTTAAAAAGGAGCAGAGAGGTAGAATGGGGACACATTGTTTTTTTCTGGTTGCAAAAAGACAACGGTTAAAAGGGGGAAAGATAATCTTTACCTAAATTTTTCAAAGTGGAATAGTTTTTGCTTCTTTAAAACTTGATTCTGCAATTTCATATTTTTGACTTTGTATTCTGAAAAATGTTGCTTATTGAATGAACGGATTAAGAATTAAAATTGTTTCCCCTTTTCCCCAACTCCTTTTTTTTTGGGAAAGCTTCCAAAAACAAAAAATAGGGCCAAACTGCAAAGTATTATTGGCCCCCCGAAAAAGGCGCGCATCTGTAACCCTTGCTTCGGAGCAACTAATGTGGTTCGTTGTTTGTGGTAAGAGTTCTGTTTTAATGCGATGGTCCAGGGTTTTATTTCGCTAAGGCAAAGGTTTTTTTTAAAATTTTGTTAAGTCACCAGATATGCTTAGAATTCGTAAAAAAACCCTTTTGGATCCGTTCTACGAGGCACTTATAAACCTAAAGGGAAAAGACTGTGATTCTGGCGCTGTCCCAGGGGAATCGTGTCCACTTGATCGACGGGTTTTCCCCTCAAAAATGCCCATCTCTAGTTGGTCATTTATTTCTCGCTCGTCGATTGTGTCGGCGCCTATAGGATTGGCTTAATCGGGTTAAAATTTTGATATCTACCACTAAAAATCAGTTCTGTGACGGAGTGGGTAGACTCTGCATACGAATTTATATATTAATTTCATTATCTATGCACTAGTCTATAATACTCAGTTGAGTTTAATTTCTACTTGTAATGTTGTATCTAAATGATAAGCGGAGTATTTATAATCAAATATGTTAAACTAATTGGGTTTTGTTGAGGAATGCATGTGCTTAATCTGGGTCTATTCGGAGCTAAACAAAATACTTACCTGCGAGGTTGTGGTTTGCACAATAATGCCAGGTTTGAATGTGACGATCCCGCTATTTGAGTCGATTTTCTTCATTTCTTTAGTTATATCGTTAAATGCTTTTCATTTCCTCTTCTCGCTAAAAAAAACAAACATATAATCTTAATAGGCCTACTTGTAGGCATTTACCAAACTAATAGATGATACATTCTTTACAAAATAAAATGTAAAACATATATTTGATTGTGGCTTGCCTATTGTGTTACCAATCATTTTTAAGGATCACATTTAGAGCTAAAACAAGGCAAAAATTGTTTTAAGGCTATTGTATCCACCTCTGGCCGATATTTTGAAAGTCAAAGTAACATGGCTGAAAAGTTTTCTGAATGAAAGAGGGCCATAATATAATATATATATATATCTCTGACTCCTGTTTCCCAACTTAAGTTAGGTCAGGGGGTGGCTATAGCCACCAATTTTCTAGGGCATTTTATGAGTTGTTAACACCGGCTTGCCAGGCCTGTCATGTCCTCTTCAGGTTCACTCGCACTTCTTCCCACCAGTTCACGCCATCCACTTCTGTCTTCCCACAGTTTCCTTGCTTCGACTTCTTCCCACTTCCCACTTCTCACCTCTTTCCTGTATATCATTTCTTATTTGATCTTTCCACTTCTCTCTTGGTCTACCGACTCGTCTTTTAACTTTGTCCCCACTTTTTAAATTCTGTCCTTGGAATTCTTTCTTCTCCCATTCTTCTGACATGTCCATACCATCTCAACCTTTCTCGTCCAACTTTTGAATAATAGCTTCTTTAACTCCACTTTTGTCCTGATTTCTTTGCTTCTAATTTTTTCTAAATTCGATATTCCGGCTATGCTTCTTACAAACTTCATTTCAGCTGCTTGAATCCTACTTGCATCTACGGCTCCTAGTGTCCAGGTCACTGAAGCATATGTAAGGATGGGTAGATAGTATACCTTGTTACAATAACACCTTGCATTCATTAGGGAAATCCTCGTTCCAAAGTAACTTCCTTACTTGCTCATAAAAGGATTCTGCCTGGGCCACCCTTTTACTGATCTCACTTCCATCTTTGCCTCCTTTGTGATAATGCTACCTACGTACGCAAACTCTTCTGCCTCTTCCAGTTCCTCATTTCCATTTTAATTTTCTCTCTAGTTACTTTACTTGTTCCTTTCTTTCTAGATTTTTCCATCACAATAGTTTTACTTTTTCCTACACTGATCTTTAGTCCGAATTCGTCTGTTACAAGATCCCACTTCTTCACTTTTGTCTGCACTTCTTCAGCTGTCTCTCCCCACACTAGGATGTCATCCGCATAAATCATTGTCCTTGTGCCAGTTCCCGTCTCTAGTTCCACCTTATTTAATATTTCGTCCATTACTATTGAGAATAGTAATGGGGATATTACACTGCCTTGCCTTAGGCCAGAGTTAGTGTTAAACCACTCAGTATTTCCATGGTTTGTTTGAACACAACATGTGCATTGTTGGTACATACTTTTTATTCTTTCGATCATGCCGTGGTTAACACCCTTCTTTTTTAGGCAATCCCATACTTTCCCTTGGGCATGCGATCATAGGCTTTTTTAGTCTAAAAATACTAGGTCACCGTTGTCCTGCCTCCCATCTAGTTTCCATGATTAGTCTAACTGCGAATATCAAATCAGTGGTTGACCTTCCACTCCGAAACCCATACTGCTCTTCCCTTAGCTGTGGTTCTATTATTTCAATTAATCTTGCTTGTTATTATTCTTTCATATATCTTAGCTCCTTGGCTCATTAGGGTGATGCCTCTGTAGTTTTTTTACTTCCTTCCTGTCACCCTTTTTATAAAGTGGGACAATCACTCCCTTCCGCAGTCCTCGGGAACTGTTTTTTGTTGCCAGGCTGCTTTTACCACACGGTGCATCCATTCACACCCTACTGGTCCTGCTGCTTTGATCATCTCTATATATACTTCATCCACCCTGCTGCTCTTCCATTTTTCATACAGCCTATAGCATGCCGTACTTCTTCTATCGTACTTCTTCCCTCCTCTTCTTCATGATCTTCTTTCAATATTTCCACAGTAGGGTTGTTGATCACTTCATCACAGCCACGAGTGTTGGTGTCATTGAGTAGTTGTAGAAATGCTTTTTCCACAAGGCTTGTATTTTCATTTGGTTCTTGTGTTAGTTTACCGTCGTCGTTTTTAAGGTAATTTGGACGCTCACTATCTGTACGTTTATTTTTTATCATACCGTACAACATCTTTTTGTTTCCTTCAAAGTCAACTTTCAGCTTTTCAGCCAACTTCACCATTGATTTTTATTTTTCCATTTTGACAATCTCTTTACCTCTTTTTTGCTCTGTTCATATTTCAAAAGTATTTGCTATGGAGTGGTCTTCCTCCTTCTTTTTCATGTTTCTTTTTTCTGTTTTACTGCAGCTTTTACCTTTTCATTCCACCATGGTGTCTATTTTAGCTTTCTTTTCCCACTCATTCGCCCACATAGTTCTTCTGTAATCCCCACTAGCGTGTTTCTAAGAGCACACCATTCTTTTCTACTTCTTTCAGCTCTCCTTGAGGTATTTTTTCTTGTACTTTCTTCCTGAACAACTCCCTTAGTTTGTCTTCTTGTACTAGTTGCCACATCTTCAGCTTCTTAGTCCTGGTTGTTTTGAACTTTTCCATCGTCTTTTTGCTTTTATTTTTGCTACCAGTAGTCTGTGGTCCAAGCCAAGATTTAAAAAAATATTTTTATTTTTTTGGGCAAAACATGACCTCACTTTTGGCCATTATATGTCGTTTTTTTGACAATAGTGTAGCCAGTATATCTAGTGCAAAATTAAATTTTGAGAATCGGTTTTCTGGATATAGTTTCTAAACACCTTTAGCTTCAGCTTCAGCTATAAGAACAAATAGATTTCTGAAATATTAGTTGTTTATGATTTTTTTTTGTCAAACGGTACAAATACAAACTTATTTAAAGTTTTGTATCGTCTGACAAAAAATCGTAAACCAACTGTTATTTCAGAAATATTTGTCCTTATAGCTGAAGTTGAAGCTAAAGGGGTTTTGAAACTATATCTAGAGTAACGATTCTCAAAATGTACTTTTGCACAAGATGTGCTGGCTACACTTTTGTCAAAAACGACATCTTACGGCCGATATTGAGTTTGTGTTCCACCCAATTTTTTTGTTTGCTTTTTTATTAAAGGTACTCTTCCATTCAGCCAACTTTCAAGGACTTTTAAGGTTTTGACCCTAGGGTAATTACCATAGCCTTAAGAAAGTCAGTTACATTTGCTGGATAGTGATTTTCAAATGGATATTGAAATAAGTGTAGTCATACCTAATCGAACGTGTATGTTTTCAGTGCTTCTTCGCGTTTGTTGGGTTCGATTTCTGTGGCTACAACCGGGGAAAAAGCCAAGAACCCTCAGCGAAACATCCCCTTGGCGCTCGTCATCTCTCTCACAGTGATATTCTTGGCCCACTTCAGCATGTCCACCGTTCTCACCTTGATGTGGCCGTACTACGACCAGGTACATACTGTACTAAACCCAAGTACATACTGTACTACGATCAGACACATACTGTACTAAACCCAAGTACATACTGTACTACGACCAGGTACATACTGAACTACGACCGGGTACAAACTGTACCACGACAAGGTACTTACTGTACCACGACCAGGCACATCATGTACTAAACCCAAGTACATACTGTACTACGACAAGGCGCACACTGTACTATGACCAGGTACATACTTTACTACGACCAGGTACATACTGTACCACAACCAGGCACATACTGTACTACGATCAGACACATACTGAACTACGACCAGGCATATACTGTACTACACCCAGGCACATACTGTACTACGACCAGGTACATACTGTAACTACACTAGGATAAAGCAAAGCCCGTTTGATCTTTTTGATCATTTCGCGATAAAGTAGTCAGCTCTTTAAAACTTAATGTTTCGAAAGTAATTTTTTTTGTAAGTTTGCGGGGCAATTTAAATTTTGAAAATTTGTCAGTTGTCAACATTTAAAATGGTAACATAAGAGATTTTTTAAAGCTAACATTAAATTTTTAAAAATAGTAGTTATTTTAATTATTATTTATGTATGTAGGATTCCTGCAGATTTTGCTGTCCATGTTAACAGCACTCAATTTATTAGACCTTGATGTTGGGTGTGAAATTTCTTTAAAATCGGATAAGTAGTTTTGGCCTTTGCGCGTCGAGCACACAGACAGACAGATAAACTTACAGACATCAGATAGACTCACTCGTCCCCCATGCAGTAACCCAAATTTCCCTTTCCTAGCTCTATCTAAGGCTTGATCTAGCATGGGTCTTTCCTTCCTAGCCTAGGATCCAGTGGCGCATTATGACCATACAGTTGACGCGCCCTTATACAACAAAACTTAAAAACAACCATTTATACCTTATCACGGGTACTCAACACAAGACTCGCTCACTCGTCTAACAACCACCTACGCGTTTTCCTAGTTTAGTTGGCGGTCGGGATTGATTTTACTTTATTCTATGGATTCTGACTAACTTTTTAAACATTTTCTTTCAAAAAAAAATAAAAAAAACTTCAAACCCTTGCCTTAATGTCCATGTAAAAAAATGAACGTTGTAGCCGCACCTGTCTGGGCAGAATCGACCCAAATGTCAGAAATTAAACGCACTAAAATCGAAAAAAAATCGTAAAAGTACGATATTCGTGAGAAATATTTCTTCGATTTTACCCAAAAACGTGGCAGGTCTAAGTTCAGAGATTTCGAAGGTCCCTCCTTTTTCATCAGATCAAATATGCCGTTTGCATGGAAAGGGAGCGAAAAAACAGAAAAAAAAACAAACGAAAAAACATTGGAGCTAATTTTTTGGAGGTCAGTGAAATTGAAGTTTTCGTTTCGCTCATCAAAATTTTTGTTTCTGTGTAAATTCGTACGTTTTAAAGTACGATGCCTGAGCGCAAGAAAGCTAGGAGTATGTCTTCCAATCGTTTTTCCTTATAGCAATGGGATTTCTTGTTTTAAAAACTATTTCAGGACACGCGGGCCCCACTACCTCATGTCTTCAATATGTAGGTGGCCCGTACATGGTGTGACGGGGGAGCTGTCTTGCATGATGAGGGGGCAATGATTGCAGTATATTTCCGCTCCCCAGAATCATCTACGCCATGGCTAAGAGGGGTCATCACAAGTTCTTGCTCCGTCCCCCCGAAGAAAAAACCCCATTGCCGCTCCCCTATCTCGGGTATTTCCCCCGGTATGTTAGTTTTTGTTTAGTTTAAAAAAAATGACATTGAGATTTCTAAATATTGGATAGCGAAGCGAAGACCAATTTCACTGACCCCCCAAAAAAATTAGCTCCAAATTTTTTTTTTTTTTTTTTTTTGTTTTTTTGTCTGTTTGTTAGCAGGTTTCCGGGAAAACGGCTAGCGATCTTGATAAAAATTTGACAGGACCTTCGAAATCTTTGAACTTAGGGGTGTTTTTTTTTGGGTAAAATCGAAGAAATATTTCTCAAAATTCGTCTAT
Source organism: Sweltsa coloradensis (assembly GCA_024449915.1). Classification (NCBI taxonomy): domain Eukaryota; kingdom Metazoa; phylum Arthropoda; class Insecta; order Plecoptera; family Chloroperlidae; genus Sweltsa; species Sweltsa coloradensis. The sequence goes on from JAMZAV010004400.1 coordinate 15,301, forward strand.
ACTTTTTTTTTTTCTTTTTTTAGTGCGATATTTTTGACTTTTGGGGCCCAAAATTCTGCCCAAAAAGGGTGGGCTACAACGTTCATATTATACATGGACTTAAGGTTTGGTGATGTAATACCTTTTAAAAGAAAAATTTAAAAAAAGTTAGCCAGAATCCATAAAAAAATTTTTCAAAAATTTTTTTAGGGTAAAAAATCCTTGACAGGAAACAAAAGAAACTTGAAAAACAATCACCTCAATGCGTAGGCAGCAAAACAAAGCACTTGCAAAAAAAAAGATATCCCACGCAAACAAAAAATTTTAAAAAGCTCTCCATAAACGGGGCGGGACTTTAGGTTTTCAGTGTTACAGCATTGTATCGACCTCGGAGGTGATTAAGCTCCAGTTCCAAGTATTGCATTGCGGGAAAAACCTGCGGAAGTATTTCGTTTACAAATTGTTTCGAAATTTTTAAAAAAAAAATTCAAGCAAACCTAATGAATGATCGTTTTTAAATTTTTTGAAAAAAAAGGGAATATTTATGAATAAAACCTATGATAGTGTATCTTTTACTATTGTTTGAAAGAAAAAAAATTTTATACGTATCAGCGAAAAAGATTTAGACAGTTTTTTTTAACACCTTTCATCTTTTTTAAAGGCAACTGGTAGTTACTGGGGAACATCTGTATAAATGCGTTTGTGCAAGCTTTCGAAAACCAGTGAAAAATTTCTTAAAACTAAATTTTAAAGGAAGGAAAAAACTACTATGTAATTTTAAAAAGGGTTTTTTTCCCTTGTTCTTAGGTGGGAAAAAGTTGACAAAGACTAAAAAAAACTGTTGATAATTAAATTTTTTTACATTTACTATTTTTAAAAAAAATTTTTGGTAGCAAAAAAGTCACTTAATGCGTCTTAGAGGCAAAAAAAAAACCCCTTGCTCTGAAGATTTATGTCCGGTCAAATACAGATACTAAAATTTTGTGCTGCAGTTGAGGGTGATTATTTTTTGGGTTTCCGGGTGTTAGCAATTTTTTCGACTTGGATTCCCTTATTGAGATGCTCCGTTTGGTACCCTACTGGCTTACTCTATAGGGGCCTTGGCGTACTCATTCTCGGGTACAATTTTTTTTATATCCCCTTTCAATTTTTACTTTAGTAAAGAAAACATTTTTAATTTTCTTCGTTTTTTATGAGTCATTATTTTAAATAATTCGTTTAATAAAATTTTTGTTCTTTTCAGTGATGAAAAAAGAAAAATTTTGGGGCTCAATATTTTTTCCAATTAAAAAACAGTTTTGTGAAATGTGTCATTTCGTGCTTTGTAGATTTACACAAACAATCTATGAGTGCTTCGTTCCAGAACCGTTGTTGGCTTTGATCGGTTTTTTGCGATTTTTCGCCGTTTTTTTTGATATTAAGGCATGAAAAGGCCCATATTTTCCACCCAAACCATTTTAAATAAAATGCAAAAAAAAATTAGATATTTCGAAATAAAAGTTCAACTAATATAGGCCCACCAAATAACATAGATTCATTATTAATTGGGTTTAAAACCATTTCCCTCCCTTTTCCCGCTTCTGGCGGGGCCGCTTGGGTTTGAAACAATTTTTCCACTTCTTTCTATCCTCCCCCCAATCGTATCTCTTCCACATCTTGCGCCTCTCCTCTGCCCCCAAAGTCTTCTGTATTTTCCCTTTCCATTCTTCCGGGGTCTACCACGTCTTCTTTTTCCCTTTCTTAAATCCTTCTTTCATACTTTTCTTGAGCACCTTTTTCCCCTTCGTTTCATATGTCCATCCCATTTTAACCTTGTTTTTCCCTTTTCCGTCATTTAAACTTTTCCCCCAAAGCTTTAAATCAAAATGCCCGTGTTTCTTAATCTATCTCTTCTCGTTTGCCCACGGGCTCCACGGGAATTCATCTCTCCCGCCGATCTGATTTCCCCTCTCGATCTCCCCCTTGCCCAGGTTTCGCTGCAACATTAGAATCGATTGAATAAGTTTTATATATGTTTTTTCCCGTGAATAGGATTTCCTTATCCCACCTGGGCCCTTTTCACACACGGAAAATATTTTGGGGGTATTTTATTCTGATGTTAATCTTCTTTTTTTACTTTCCCCTTTTCCCTTTTTACTTCCTTCCTAGAAAACTAAAACTATCCCCCCCCTTCAGGGTTTCTCCCCAAAATGTTTTCTGTGCTTGATAATTCCCTGTGCCCTTTTCTCCTGGCTAGTACGACTTCACTCTTTACAAAAACTTATTTTTATCCTGCTTTTTCATTTTTTTTATTCCCACGTCGTATTCTTTTCTGATATCCTCCTCATACTGGACCATGCCCCCAAGCCATCCCGCAAACACAAAAATCCCCATCTTTTTATTGACTCCATCTTACCCTTTTTGTGGATGTCATCCATCCGATTTAGAATAAAAGAGGGACAACACCTTCCCCCCTAACCCCGTTTTTATTTTAAACCACCCGACATCCCAAAATTTTGTTTTTACACGCTTTCCAAACTGCATACATACTTTTAACCCCGTCTATCAGCCCATTTCCACTCCTTTTTTTTCCAGACTTCCATACCACTTTTTTTGGCCATATATAGCTTTTCTATTCTAAAAATACCATACTCATTCTTTTCCCAGCTCCCAACTTTTTTTATTGGGGCCCGCTAAAGTCGAAAAATAGGATCTTTTTTTTGGTTTTTTTCCCTCAAAACCGTTTGGTTCCTCATTCAAAATGGTCAATTTCCCTCTTTATTCTTCTTCAAAAATCCTTCATAAATCTTTGCTTTGGCATAGTAAAATGATCCCCCCCGTAATTTCTACATTTTTTTTAATCACCTTTTTTATAAAACGGCACTATAACTCCTTTTTTCCAGTCATCCGGGATCTTTTTTGCTTTCCACACAATTCAAATAAAACTAACCACTGCTGGTAAATGGGCCGCCTGCCCTTTTTCATCTCTACAAAAAGTTTATCAACTCTTGCTGCTTTTCCTTTTTTATTCTTTTCAGTGCCCCTCTCCCTTCTTGCCAGGTTGGACCATTCACTTCCCCAAACTTCCCTACAATTCCAATTCTTTTGCTGTCTTTTACTTCTTCTGCCCTTCATTTAAACAATTGGGTTTAAGTACTCTTTCATTTTTCCTTTGTCTCATCTGCATCATAATGAATCTCTCCGGGCTCCTTTAGGGATTTTTACCCCCTTTCTTTTTCTTTGGGCTTCACTATCCAACAACTCTCTGTTTCCCTTTTGCATCTTTTTCCAAATTCTTTGAAACTTCTTCCCGTCTTCTCCTTTTTTTTCTTTGACAATTCTTTGTGCTTCTCTCTTAGCATTTTTGTAAAAATTCTTTTTCTCATCTGTTCTATCTTTTATGTATCCCTCCATGGTTTTTTTTCACATTTCTTTCTTCTTTACATTTTCATTATACCCTTTGTTACCATCTCTTTTCTCATCCCCTCGTTCTCCCCAATTTTCTCTGTTTCCTACACCAAAGTTTCTTTTAAAAGCCCCCATTCTTCCTCCACTCCTTGAAACTCTCTCTTCGAAATATCATTACTTTCATTGCGGTACTCTTCCCCTTTTTTGATAATCACTAATCCAAACTTTTAATTTCTTTAAATACAATTAAAATTTTTTATAAATAATAAAATAATAAATAATAAATATGACAGTGTCCCCAAAGGGAAAAGCTTGGGAAAGCTTAAAAGATCAGGAAATAGAACAGAGTCTAATAACAAAAAAACAAAACACATAGCACAAAAAAGAGCTGTTTCAAACCCATTTGGTAAACTATTGGTTTGAAAAAAACGGGGGGCTACGGGAAAGGAGTGTGATGTCACCTACATTTTTACCGTTGTTAGGGTAAAACTGCTAAAGTTTAACCCAAGAAAATGAAAAAATCTAAAAAATATGTATTTGCAGATGATAAGTGAGATTTGGGGGGATACCATTGAAGAAGTACGAAGAGCGTAGATGATGGAATGAGGAAAAAACCCGAAGTTTAAAATGAAAATAGCATTGAAAAGAGTGAAACATTAATAGTAACGAAGAAAGTAAACAAAAACAAAAAAAGATTTACGGGGGGAAGAGCTGGCCTTTTCGAAGCTTTAAATACCCCGGAAGGTATACTAACAAAGGACGCAAAAATGTCTGAAATATCAAAAGAATTATATTAGCAGACAAAATTTTACCCAAAATGTACGTAAACATTTGGAAAGAAAAATATCATCCCGGTGCAAGATTTATTGTACAAAATGTATTTCCTCCAAAATATCATATGCATCCGTGACAGGACATGGGGAAAAAAAGACAGCAGATTACAAACGCAGAGATGAAATTTTTTGGAGTTCTGTGCCTTAACAAAAAAGACAGGAGGAGCAAAACAAAAAGAAACAAAATAGGGTGGAAAATTTAAAATAAAAAGGAAAAAAACGACTTTGTGGTATGGGCACGTACGAAAATGAAACAAGATAGAATACCAGAAGAGAATTTGAACACACAGGGGGGAGTAAGAAGAGTTGGACGCCCAAAAGATAATGGGGGGACCAAAAAAAATGGAAAATTGAAAAAAGGGAAAAACATGGGGAAAGAATTAAGGAAGAAGACCTGGGAGGGTAGAAAGAAATGGAGAGAACTGGTAAAATGCCTGTCATAGAAGAATCGAAGAATGAGGAGGGTTTTTAGCCCGGCTAGCAAACATGGGGAAAACCCAACCCGAGAAATTGGTGAAGTCACCCCCCGACCTGACTTATGTTGGGAAACCGGGGGTTTGATTTTTTTATAAAACCTGAGATAAAAATGAAAAAAACTTGTTAGAGAAACAAAGTAAAAGTTTTAACAAAAAGTATTTACCATTCCATGGAGGGTAAAAAAAATATTTTAAATCATAGTTTTGGGAGAAAAAATAAACTTTTTTTAGAAAGTTGCAAGTAAACCAAATTTTTTTAGGGGGTTTAAAAAGAAAGGGGCGAAACGACTGGTCTTTCCATTCAAAAAAAACGGGACTTAGCCGTTTTTTTAAAATGTCAGTGAGTTATGTTGAGTGGTGAGTGGTAGTGGTAGTGAGGAGTGAGGGGAGTGATGGTGGTAAGTGATGTGTAATTTTGTTCGTTCGTTTCTAGGGCGGGCCCAACGTCTGAACAGATTGGCTAAAAATTTAAAAAGCTCCGTACAAATTTTAGTGTATCGAATCTTCACGCAAAAGGGTTCCCCCATTCCACTGGGAGATTGAGTAAACCTTGCAATTTACACGTATTTCGTGTTTTCTTTTGTTCTTAATATGCATTTCAAAACTTGTTCTATTATTGTTTAATACAATTTAGAAATAAAAAATCTCTCCCGACTGTTGTTTGGACCCGGGGGTACAAAATTCCGGGTATAAAGGCGCCTTAGCCAACAAGACTAAGAAAATGAAAGTTGTTAGACGACTCAAAAATATTTGCATTAAATTTATTAATATATAAGGTATATATGTTAGGGTTTGGAGTTTAGTTGGTATAAGGGCTCGTCAACACTGTAAGGCCATATTGCGCCACTCTAGCCTATAAGCCAGGGAGGACAGATCCATGCAAACTTTATCCAACCTTAGGCAGGGGGAGGAAAGGGAACGTTATCGGGTACACAACACATGACTCGCTCACTCGTCTTACAACGACTTTGGCGTTAGCCTCGTGTTTATTATTCTCTCTTGTGTCGGCATTATGTTGTTGCTTTATAGGTATGAAGATCCCGAGCCCATTGAAGAACTCCGCGAGGGTGATGCATCAGCGGAGAAACAGTCCCTTCACTTCTTCACATTGCTCTTCAATCTCAACAGAAATAAAAACCCGAGCCAAGCTTCTGCTTTGCTGGCCAAGTGTACAGCCGGCATTTACTGTGAGTAGGCCTACCTCACTCACCAAACAATCAAAAGTCGAAATTATATTGTTGGGAGCATTGACGTAACTTGTACGTGATTTTTGTCCGGAAAACATTTTGTAGCCACGAACGATTATGGATCAGTACGACTTGCGAATGGGATATGTGGGTATAGTCACATGCGACAAAAGTTTGTATCCTAGTACAATAGGGGACTGAAGGAAGTACAAATTCTTACACATAATATGTTCCCCTCCGCCAACCCTCTCTCAGCTCAGCCCATATAGTTACAACCATAGATATTAACCAACTATATAGTGGTAGCGGTATGCAAAATAATACTGCACTTTTTGAACACGGTTTGCCGCTTTGTACAGTTGTAGGTGGGACCAAAAGTAATTTTTAAGGATGTGGAGGCACTCGAAATTTTCCTTAGAATTCAAAATGGCGGCCATTTTTCAAAACGATGTCCTCAGATACAAAATATCTTTTGATGTGTTTTAAATAGTTTGGTATCGTTTTCGAATTTTCCCCAATCGAATAACTCTAAAATTATGAAAAAATAAACATCCGGGGAAAATTTTTAGAATTTCACTGTAGTTATAGTTTTTTCAAAAAAATCTTCTAAGATTAGGCCCAAAGAAGAAAATCCCTTCCCCACCCTGTTATGCTTCCCACAAATTTTATTTTTGTAAGTTTAATTTAAAAAACCCCAAATTTCATTTTTTAAACTTATTGGTCATCATTTCTGTGAACCCAGAGGGTCCAACAGGTGGTTTTGAATTGTGGTATTATGCGCATTTTAAAACACAGTTTGGCATTTGCTCAGTTTTAGTGTACCCAATAGATTTTTTAAATAATGGGAGGCAAAAAAAATTCCCTTTGGGAATCCAGTGGCCGCGTTTTTTGGGAATGCCCTTGGACCAAAATTATGCCCCCAAACGACTAAAAATTTCATGTTTGGTGTCAAGTTCATATAAATTGAGCCAGTGAACACAATTTGAGCTCAAAATTAATGATACGTACAATTTACAAACCACACGCTTTTTTCAAAAACGAAAATTTGGAATAATATTTATTTAAAGAATAGGTAGTATTTAAGATTTTCGGGTTACAGCAATTTTATTAATTCTACGCGCGTTTACCTTTTTCACAAACTCTTTTGGGGGGAATTTCTGACATTCGTTTTTGCATTTTTGGACACACCAGCATGTTGCACTGCCCCTTTGGTAAGCACATATCCCGCCCTAGTTGTGTACCCTTTGTTTAAAAACCATTTTATATTTCCCCAAACCAGCCACACTTAGTCCTTTGGGGAGTTCACTTTCCCTTTTGTGCTTGCCCAAAACCCAATCGTGGAGAGGGTTTTAGAGCAGTAGGGACAGCCTGCTGCCCTCATATGTGTCCTTTTTTGTATGTGGCACGAAGAGCGTAAGGATAAGGATGTCAACTGTAGGGGGAAAGATCACGAAATGGCTTACTTTGGCAACAGCAGATATTTTCGTCCCTTTTTATCTATCTTTTCCTCTTACTCCATAGAGAATGGCGCAAAATGTTCAGGAGTTGTACGACGTCAGGGTATGAGCTGGGGGTCTAGGATGGCATTAACGCAATAGAACTTAATCATAAGCTTTCCCTTCTTTCAGGCAGATCGCTTCCCTTTTTGGTTTAAAAGGGACATGTCACAACCAGTGAAGCGTAAAAACCTCGAGGAAAGGGCAGTCAGGTCAGGACAGAAAAATGACCACCTCTAAAGAGCGGGATCTTTGTTGGCCCCTGCACCAGTCACCCTAAAAAAGAGCATTATTTTGCGGTGCGGATCTCGCAAGGGCAGAGAAGGGTTTGGGGGTTTTGCGGATTAAAAAGTTTCCACTAAACTACGAGAACGCTGTGAGCTTTTTTTGAAGTCTTCAAGGTCTTTGAAAAAATTTTTCAACCAGCGAGAGTTATTTGTGGGGTCAAAAACAAAAAAAGGGAACTATGCGTTTGAAGATTCTTTGAACAGTTAGTTACCTTTTTTAAGGGGCCTTTGGGATAAAATTCGCTGAGATAACATGGCCCACCTAAATGCGCCGCACCAGGTGTTTATGTTTCTGGAACGGTTGGTAATAATTTTCAAATTTGCATGGATGTTTTAAAAAAGTACTTTTATAAAGAAACCACCCCCTTTTTTGCAAAAAATGAGCCAAAAAAAAACCTTGCGAGACAAAATCCAAAAAGCAAAAAAATGTGAAATCCAAATTTTAAAATTTTAGTTCTGGAAATTCCCCCAAGCCGTTTTTCTTTCGATAAACAAAATTTAAAATGCAGTTTCCCATTGATCGTAAAATCCATATAAAATATGGTTAAAATAAACTTACACTTGGAATAAATTCCCAAAATTACAAAAATTGAGTAATTACGGAGATTTTAACGATTTTTTAATTCAAAATCAATGGTTTAATTTAGAAATCTGTAAGGATTTCTTAAAATGTCTCCGAGCCAGCCTAAGGTTTTCCCCTTTTAAAAACGTACAAAGTAAACCAGGCCAAGTAAACTCCATATTGATTTTAAAACAACAAAATTCCCCGTTTCTTGGATTTTGTATTTTTACTTCCCTCATCATCATCACATTATCCATCGCCGTTTCCTGCTTCTGGGAGGGTCAGCTGGGTTTTGCACCAAAATTTTTCCCCTTTTTCCCATCCTCCCACAAACGCGTCTTGCTACATTCTCCAGCTCTCTCCTCTAAGTAGGTCTTTGCTATGGTCTCCTTCCATCTCTTCCGGGTCCCCCGTTTCTTCTTCCTTGATTTTTTCTATACATTCTCCTGGGCATCCCTTTCCCTCATTCGTTTTTTAATCCCCAAACCCTCTCAGACGTGTCTTCCCATCCGTACCTAATTTTCCCATCAAGCTCTCTCTGATGTTTTTATTTCTAATTTTCTCTTCTTTTTCTTCCATATTGGTAAAATTGTATTTTGAGAGCCCCTAACATACGAAAAAATTTCTCCAAACAGTGAAATTTTAAAAAAATGCAAAATTTGTTCTTAAGTCAACATTCCAAAAAACGCCACCATCTGGATTTCCCAAAGGAATTTCATTGCTTCCACATCTTAAAGAAATCTATTCGGTACAGCTACAACTGAGCCAAGTGCCCAAAACCTGTTAAGAAAGGCCGCACAATAAAACAGCCAAAAAACTTTCACTGTTGGGCACCCAGGGTGCCTCAGCAATGACTGGCCAATAAGAAAAAAAAATGAATTTGGGGTTTTTAAAAAAAACATTATAATTTAATAATTTTTGCTAAAGAATTTACAGGGTAGGGTAAGGGGAGTTTCTTCGTCGGATCTAATCTAGAAGATTTTTTTGAAAAAACTATAAATCATTGAAACTCTGAAATTTTACCCGAGTGTTCATTTTTTAATTATTTTCTGTTATTCGATTTTGGAAAAAAATACGAAAAAAAGATACCCAAAAATGGGAAAATTAGTACAAAAAAGAATTTTTGCATCTGAGAACATTGGGTTTTAAAATTTTGGCCCCCATTTGAATTTTAATGGAAATTTCGAGGCTCCCACCTTAAATATTAAAATTTTTTTTTTCCCCCACAAACACTGTGCAAAGCGGGAAAAGGTGTTCAAAAAAATGCAGTATTCCGTTTTTTATGTCGTGAACCCCCTACCACTAATAGTAGGGTAGGTCCCCAGTATCCAAAACCTTCGCAAAGGGGCCAGCAAATTAAAAGCGTCAATCTAACCACTTCAAATTGGCGATTTAGCGTTTTTGAGCACAATCGAAAAAAAAATTCTCATGAAAATCGCAATTTTACGATTTTTTTCGATTTTTTAAAAATTTCTTCGACTTACAACACCTACATGCTTTGTCCGATTGTAATGATTTTTTCACAGAACCTTAATTTTATGAATTGATATATTCGTGTAAAATTTGAGCGTTATCAAAAAAATATTTTTTACGAAAATCGCAATTTTACGACTTTTTTCAATTTTTAAAATTTCTCCAGCTTATAACACCTACATGCTTTATCCGATTGTAATGATTTTTTTACAGAACCTTAATATTATGAATTAATATATTCGTGTAAAATTTGTGCGCAATCAAATAATTATTTATATGAAAATTTCAAAAATACGATTATTCCCTTTTTTAAAATTACGAAGCATTAAAAAAAATAAAATTAAAGTTAATTTTTTATTAAATTTAATTTAATTATAAAAATATCTTCAACTTAGTAATGATTTTTTCACAGAACAACAGTAAATCCGCATAACACATGGCAGCTCAATGCACCAATTACGCTCATCAACAACGCGGCGGGACTTAAGCGTTTTCCTAGTTTAGCTATATGTGGTTAAGTGGATTGACTCAAAATAAGAATTTATTTTTATTTGTTTCATTTCATTTTATTAATTCTTGCGATAGCATAAACCTCCTCGACTTCAATCATCACACTTGTTTACTTTCAGGTGTGTTGGCAGTAATGTTCTGTACCATTCTGACATTCGGCATTGACGAGATTATCGATCGCACAGTGTGGGTCATCTGCATCCTGTCTTTCATCGGTATCGCGATAGTGGCGACTCTAGTTGTTCTGAGCCTACAGCCTAACACCACAGTCGGAATAAAGTTTAAGGTATGTTCGTTTAGGTTTTTGGATGAGCGAAGCGAAGACTTCAATTTCACTGACCCCTCAAAAAATTTAGCTCAAATGTTTTATTTTGTTTTTTTTCTGTCTGTTTGTTTTCTCTCTACCGGGCAAACGGCATTTTCGATCTAGATGAAAATTTGAGGGGACCTTTGAAATCTCTGAACTGAGACTTGCTACGTTTTTGGGTACAATCGAAGAAATATTTCTCATGAATATAGTACTTTTACAATTTTTCCGATTTTTAGTGCGATATTTTCGTAACATTTGGGCCGATTCTAACCAAACGGGTAGGGCTACAACGTTCATATTTCACAAGGACATTAAGGTAATGGTGATGTATTGCTTTTTGAAAGAAAAAGTTGAAAAAGATAGCAAAAATCCATAGAAAAAAGGTTTTAATATGAGTTTGTTTTAGGTTTATAATGACAATTTACAAGTAACAATAGAAACTTGACAACAATCAACAACAATGCGTTCAAAAGGCACTTGATAAGTAAATAGATCCCACGCAATCTAAAAACTTACAAAAAAGCTCATCCATCAACGCGACGGGACTTTAGCGTTTTCCTAGTTACTACCACTAACCACTTGTTCCTGTACTTCCTGCACTCAGCATCCTAATGAACACTTATCTTACGCTGTTCTGTTACAGGTGCCACTTGTGCCTATACTTCCAGCTTTCAGCATTCTTGGTAACATTTACCTGATGCTGCAGCTGCGTTCTAGTACTTGGATCAGACTCGGGGTGTGGATGTTCATTGGTGAGTCCGATGTAAACTTTTGAAGGATGGATGTGATCGGGCCAACTTTTTTTACAGTGTAAATGCCCATTTAAAAGTTTCTTAATCGCTAAAAAAAAAACATGTATATTCGACCATCAATGTTCTGAAAAAAACAATTGAATCTATGGGAGTTTTTTTTGTAAGGATATGTGCATGTTGCGATCAAAAAACATTTTAATAATACATTAAATTATTTTGTCTGCCAGTTTTAAATATAACAACCAAAAAAACTCTCATATTTTGAATATGTGGTTTGTTAGAGATATGTCGGTCTACACTATCCTAGCGTGGTTCACATGGTGCTAACTACAATCCCATTGCATGACGCTTCAAAGAGTTCCACAATTATTCCCTGCATTCTGCATTAAGGAAACTGGTTAGTCTAAGCTAATCCAATAGTTCAGAAATGTAACTTTTTAACGTTGTACTATTCTTCATATTATAATCCACAAAACTTACTTTTGGAATATGCATCTTCAACAACAAATAACTTGTTGTAAAAGATTGGTTAATTTGCGTTATGGTTTGGTAGCAAGTCTCGTTTTCCGGCCTTACAACATAATAATATGTGGAATAATTTTAACCCTCCAATTATAAATGAAAATCAATTTAATCTCCTCAATATTTTTATTTTGTGAGCAGGTAGCCAATAAAATTTGACCATGAAAACTTCTTACTTTTAAGATATAAACATATGCAGCGACAGATTATCATAAATTTGTTATGATTGGATGAGCGTAGCGAGCGAAGCGAAGATTCCATTTCACTACACTGGAGAAAAAAATCCGGAATGTTTCTTTTTTTCTTTTTTTTTTTTTTTTGTATTTTTGTCTGTTTGTCCACACGATTCCGGCTAAACCGATACTCCGATTGCGATGAAATTTTATGGAGGCCTTCGAAATCTCTGAACTGCCACGTTTTGAGCGCAATCGGAAAATTTTTTCTCATGAAAATCGCAATTTTACAATTTTTTTTTTTTTTTTAATTTCTTCGACTTATAACACCTACATGCTTTATCCGATTTTAATGATTTTTGCACAGAACCTTTATTTTATGAATTTATATATTTTTGTGAAATTTGAGCGCAATTGAAAAAATATTTATCATAAAAATCGAAATTTTACAGTTTTTTCTTTTTTTAAACAATTCTTTCATCAGATTGTAATGATTTTTTCGCAGAACCTTTTTATTTTTTTATTTTATTTTATTTATTTAACGTCTTCTATTTTTTGAATTTATATATTAGTGTAAAATTTGAGCGCAATCGAGAAATTATTTCTTATAAAAATCGCAATTTTACGATTTTTTTTAAACAATTACGATTAATTAAAAAAAAAAAAAAAGTTAATTTTTAATTTAATTTAATTTAATTTAAAAAAAATTCAACTTAGTAATAAATGATTTTGCCACAGAACAACAGAAAATTCACATAACACATGGCAGCTCAATGCACCAATTACGCTCATCCAACAACGCGGCGGGACTTAAGCGTTTTCCTAGCTTAAGGTATTCATCACGAGAATATGTTTAAACCAATGATGTTGGAGTATTATAATATAGTAGGTATAAACCAAAGGTGTTGGAATTAAAGATAGTAGGTATATATATACCAAAGATGTTGGAGTTGTAGAAAAGTGAGTTTATACCAAAGATGTTGGAATAGTATAATATAGTAGGTATAAACCAAAGATGTTGGAATATTATTATTATTGATTATTTATTGGCAACAGGGCGAAGCCCCACTAGTGCTATAGGGTACATTAGACAAGCATATAATAAGTAAATAATAGGATGAACAACTCAAACATAAACATATTAAGCACAAATTATTAACATAACTCAAATTAATAAATAAACATACACAGGAAAAATTGAATTAAAATAACAAGTATTACATGTGTATCATTGAATAATTTTATATATGACACAGAGATGTATGGATGAATTGTATGTGTGTGAATATTTGTGATTGTGTGTGGCTGCGGGTGTAAGTGTACTTTATGAGTGTGGGAGTGTTTGTATGTATGTGTGTGTGTGCGTGTGCGTGTGTTGGTGGCGGGTGTGAGTGTACGTGTGAGTGTGGGAGTGTTTGTATGTGTGTGTGTGTGTGTTGGTTGCGGGTGTGAGTGAACTTTGTGAGTGTGGGAGTGTTTGTATGTGTGTGTGTGTGTGTGGTGTGTTGGTGGCGGGTGTGAGTGAACTTAATGAGTGTGAGAGTGTTTGTATGTGTGTGTGTGTGTGTGTGTGTGCGTGTGTTGGTGGCGGGTGTGAGTGAAACTTTATGAGTGTGGGAGTGTTTGTATGTATGTGTGTGTGTGCGTGTGCGTGTGTTGGTGCGTGTGTGTGTTTGTATTTGTATTGATACATTTACTTTGGGTACAATATCACATCAAGTAATGCAAGTATAAACTTCGGAAGATTGGTGCTAAATATATCAATATTGTTGTTGTGATACTAATTTGTTGTAAGTGTCTTGTACCCTGTTTAGACAGCTGTTTTATGTACATTGTTCCTGCTTTTATTAACACTGAAAGTGGAAGGGTTCCTTGTTGTTCTGGGTGGTACCATCAGTTTGTAGAGAAAGATCATGTAAATGTACTGTCACCAGTCAATCAGTGGAGTAAATTTAAAAGATCTGCAATGGTCGTCGTCGCGTCTGTGGTATTCAATTTTTGATGAAATGCACCATAACAAGATAAATCATTTTTGAATTTTTTCCATGTTTTCTACTTTTTTTACCTGTTAGGATTCCAAATTACACTAGCGTATTCTACTTGGGGTCCTTACTAATGCAACAAAGAGACACCATGTTGTTTGAAAAGAGAATTCTTTTCAACAGTTTAGTCTTATCAGACCCAGAAGCTTGTATGCTTTGGGAAAATTTGACTAAAAGTGTTTGTTAAAAGATACGACACTCGCCATGACTTCATCAAGGTCTCTGATCGAGCTTGCATTTATTTAGTTGGTTCTATTGAGTTATAATTAAAATAATTACGATTTTTTTCTTTTAAAAAGGTAATACTATTGCACTTTGTAACATTTAAAGTAAGTTTCCATTAACTACACCATTTCGACAAACTATCCACATCCATTTGTAGGTGAACACAGTCAAGTTGGCTAGTAATAGTTTTGTACACAGCTGGGAATGTCATTAACGAAAGGTTAAAAGTAGGGGCCTCAGAATTGACCCCTGGGGCACACCGGAAGTGACAGTTTCCGATCTTGACTTTCCTTCGTCCAGGACCACGGACTGATGGGTTCGGTCGCTAAGGTAGCTGGTCAAGAGTTTGTGAAGTTGCCCATTGATTCCAAAACCCTGAAGTTTCAACAGGAGTAATCTGTGATCCACGCTGTCAAAAGCCTTTTGAAAGTCAGTGTAAATGGCATCCACTTAATTGCCCTCATTGAAACTTTGTGACAGGTCGATAAAGTATTCGACAAGATTGGTTAAAGTTGAACGACACCGGACAAATCCATGTTGATGGGGTGAAATACTGCGTCGAACATGATTGTACATTTTACTGTGCACTACATATTTTATACTTAAGAAAGAATGGGAAGTAAATAAATATGTAGTTGCTTACTTTGAATCTTCTTCTTTCTTAAGTACAGGGGACACATTTGCATGTTTCCACCTTGACGGGAAAATTCCGGATTTAAAGGTGTATAAACAAGAAACATACACTCCATTGGAATATGTTTCTCCTTAATGGCAAATATTAAAAAATGTCAGTCCTTGGTTTTATTTCTGTTTGCAGGGTTTCTCATCTACTTCACGTACGGCATAAGAAATAGCGTTGAAGGGAAGAAGAAGCAGATGGGGAACGGGGAAACTTCCGCGCCCGTGCCGACCTAGAAGCCTACAGAAATCACCAGAATCAGAAGACACTAAGCTTAAGTTTAGTTCAACGCACCCTTCACGTTAACTAATGTAACAAACTTATAACAGGTGACTTTTTTTTATCGTCAAGAATAAATATTTTAGTTACCACAAGCCTGAAGAATTTTGGCGCCCATTTTAACATCCTCCTTGTACTTGTTACTTTCCCAGAACACAGTTAACGCGTAAATAATAATAATAGCAACATTTAAAAACTTTATTGGTCTAATTTATCGTTTGTCTCTAACATCGCATTGCTACAACCCTCTTTGAGTACCCTCGCTTGAAAATATAAGGGTCGCACCATGTTAAGAACCGTAACCTTACCTTTCAACAAACGCTTACAACATATCACAAATATTCTTTTCAAAAAGTCGAATCACTTCTCTTAATAACGTCTCGTTAGCATAAAGCAACTGTGTGTGTTCTAAGCAAATATTCATCCGTTATTGTGAAACAGCCAAACAACAGTTTTTTAAGGCACTTGAACGTAGCAAATTCAGTTGGGGCGTTATCAAAGTGCGATTCAGCGTTATGCATGAAATGTGATATGAATTTCATGGTATCTTAATAAGGCGGATTTAGGTTTCTGATCACATGCTTATTCTATTATTGGTACGAACATTTCTGCTGGGGGAAGAAAACTTTTTATAACATAACAACGAACAATAATAATTTACAATTTCATTCGCGCCGCTTTTATAAAATATTTTTGCCCGTGGTTAAAACCAATTCACCAATCTCTTCTTAATTACATTTAAATTTTTCAATTTTGCTTTTGAGCTAATATAATAATTATACGTGTTATTTTCACAGCTGTTATTTTTATTGTGGAAAATAACTATATGTTAATGGTTGTATTGTTATACTAATATGCGTCTTATTCTGTTAGAAGAATATTGAATTTTTTTCATTTCCAATTTTAAAAATTGTCGTTGAGATTTAACTTCTCTCATCTGTTTAAGACTTTTTTTCACCTATAAAATATTGATTATTGACGTTTTTATTTATTTAAATTTGATTTAAACCATTGTTTTCATGTGTAACAATTACACACAGGTACGTATATCATTAAATACTTAATTTGTTTTCTTGAGTTGTATTAAAGTTGTTTCTTAATTATTATATTTGTTTGAATCCAAGACATGGCACCGTGACGAACCCAACCCAGTAAAAGCGTAGTATAAAGGAAAGGCATTGCACCCATCAGGGCCCAGCGTTCAGGCTATTTCATAAACCGAAAGGTCTTTCCAACACCAAAAGCTATCCAAAGTTCGTAGATTTTAAGGGACTATGCTGAATGCTGATGTTACGCAAAAATTACATAGTCAATTTCAACTGAGCGTATTTGGAAATCTTGTCTCAATTCATCGTCGAGAATTCGAGTATCAGCCTCTTTATGTGTATTATATGGAGCTAGACTCAAAACATCCTTGCAATCGGTAAATTAAAAATAATTATTTATTTTTTAGTGTCAATACCCCATCATCTCGTTTTTATTGTCATCAACGCGGAGAAATTCCAAGCTCCATTTCCTCTCTTCCTGACAGTCGCGGCCATCTTGTAAAATGGCCGCCATTGGTGCCACTGTGTAAATTTGAGGTAGCCCTATTAAAAAAACATTTTCTACTTACATGCCCTGTGTGTGTACCATATTAAACTTTCTATCACAAAAGATACGTGGTTCTTACAAATTGGACGGCCATCATATTAAATGGTCGACATTTTGTGCCACTGTGTAAATTTGAGGTGGCACTTAACAAAAAAAAATCTACTTACATGTCATGTGTGCGTAGCAAATTTTAACATCATATCATAAAAGATACGTGGTTCTTATATGTTTGGCGGCCATCTTGTTAAATGGTCCACATTGGTGCCACTGTTTAAATTTGAGGTGTCCCTTTTAAAAAATCACTCTAAAATTGTATTGGTGGAGGTGCTAGTCCAGGATTTATCTTCTGTTTTGGTGGAGGTGCCGGTCCAGGATTTACATTCTGTATTTGGTGGAGGTGCCGGTCTGCCGGGTAGTAAATAGGCCAACAGAGGGCATATTTGTTAGCATTTTCCGATACAAAGTTTGAAATAATGTTCTTTGATTGCAGCACGCGTGCATATTCTTAATGGATGTTTCAAAGTTCCAATTGTTTGTGCTGAAAATTAGGGAGGTCAAAATAGTATCCTGAAAGTAATAGATAATTCGCTCGATTTGGTGATTGAGCAATTTATTTTTATTTCGTGTATTTTTTATTTATTTATCATTTATTTTTAATTTACTCCTCCCTATTATCTTCGGGAAACCCAAAGCTATTATTTATAAAAACATTAAAAAACGATTTTTGAATCAGTTGTAATAAATAAATTGGATTATTAGAAACAAAATTGTGTTTGAAACTAACTTTTCTAAGTGTAGCTCATTATTTGACATATTTCAAATCTTTATTTTTTAATACAAACCAGAAAAAAATCTATCCCAACCGTTGAATGAACCTCGGTCTCCAACATTCCGGGTATAAAGGCGCCTTAGCCAACTAGACTAGAAAACCGCCAAAGTCATGTATTGAGTACCCGGGAACATTTGCATTCAAGTTGATTGTTATATAAGGTAAAATTGAGACGGGTTTGTTGTTGAGGTGGGAAATCAACAATGACTTCAGATTGTCACATGCGTCCGACCTGCTGGCCATAACAGATACCGCTTGGAACGAACAATCAATTTAAATAAAATTATAAACTGCATATTGGTAGACACACGACTATAAAATATAACAATATATTAATCTGTACATCTAGGTATTGAGGGATGATGTTTCACGCGGGCGACGTTTCTGCCACTGTGGAATCACTTGGGGATGTGTCATCGCCACCACCTTCGCCCTTGGTTGCTTTCTTCTTTGGCTTATCACCAGCCCCTCCCGCCCCACCAGCCCCGCCAGGCATTCCACCAGGATAATCTTCATCCAGACCTGGCGTGGTTTTCTTTCCGCCTTTCGCTTTACCTTTCTGTGCTGCTCCATTTGCTACATTTCCTCCATTTGCGTTAGGGAATTGTCCATTA
Organism: Sweltsa coloradensis; assembly: GCA_024449915.1. Taxonomy (NCBI): domain Eukaryota; kingdom Metazoa; phylum Arthropoda; class Insecta; order Plecoptera; family Chloroperlidae; genus Sweltsa; species Sweltsa coloradensis. The sequence goes on from JAMZAV010004400.1 coordinate 33,509, forward strand.
AACTGTTGATTATTTCCAGGAAATTGCTGATTACCTGGAAATTGTTGAGCTCCATTAGACTGCTGATTTACAGGAAATTGCTGATTTCCCTGAAATTGCTGATTTGCAGGAAATTGCTGATTTGCAGGAAATTGCTGTCCTCCTTGAAACTGTCCAGAAAATTGCTGAGCGCCTGGCATCTGTCCTGGAAATTGAGTAGCGCCTGCAAACTGATTTGCAGCCGGGAACTGCGCGGCGCCAGGGAACAGTTGTGCCCCTTGCGCTCCTGGAACTTGTGGGGCGTAAGGGTTGAATTGGCCAGCTGGTACTTGTGGAACTCCCGGAACTTGTGGAACTCCCGGAAATACGGGAGCTCCGGGAACGACTGGGGCTCCGGGAATGACTGGGGCACCGGGAATGACTGGGGCACCGGGAACGACTGGGGCAGCAGGAAGGGCAGGGGCACCGGGAACGACTGGGGCACCGGGAATGACTGGGGCACCGGGAACAACGGGAACAGCAGGCTTTACAGCTGCCACAGTAACAGCACCGGGTACTGCAGGGATAACGGGGGCTCCAGGAACGGCTGGAACGGCCGGGGCAGCTGGAGATGGTGGTGGAGGCACAGCGGGAACCGCGGGTTTCGGCGTTGTAGCAGCAGCCGCGGCGGGGGCTGCCGGTGGAGGCGGCGGGGGTGGTGGGGGCGGTGCGGCAGGCTTGGCGGTCGTCGCTGCCGGTGGAGGGGGTGGAGGGGCCGGCACAGGAGGCTTGACGGCAACAACAGCTGCCGGCGCGGCAGGAACAGCCGGCTTGGCTGTCATGGAAATATCTTCGACGGGCGTGTAGTAGAGGACGACGACGCGGTTACGGGAGCCCATGTTTCTTCCGTTCTTCCATACTTGGACTTGTTCATTCTTTGCCTGGTCACCTTGGTCGTTGGCCCATCCGACGTTTATCTTGTATGAGTAAGACTTGGGCAGTTCACACATCTAAAAATGAGGGAGAATTATACCTATTAACGTTAAAATTTCCAGTGAAAGACGATTTTAATTTGGTAATGATACAATGTTCAATTTTTTGTGTGCCTCTATAAGAAGTGATATATAATATATAAACGTTTTCTGCAAAAAAACTGGTCTTTTTTCTTTAATTTTACCTTTTTGCCACCACATTGTTATTATTTTATTATTTATTTCTTAAATTGTTCACTAAATGAAAAATAATAAGACCTTCCCAGTCCATAGAAAGTTAGAAAAGGGCCGGCCCATGAGGCAGTCACAAAGTGTCTAGTTAATATGCCGAAGTTAAACCTCTTAAAATTATGTTATAAAATACAAATATAAATAAGTTTAAAAAAAATATATATAAAAGGAGATGGTAAAGGGTGATCAAATTATGGTGTACAATAATTTAATGGCAACACGTAAATTATAACTTATTTAATTTTTTTTTTAACATAAGTTTTCATACAGCCTGTATTAAATGATTAAGAAAACGACTGACAAAACGGAAATAAAATGGATTTTTGTACCTTCGATCACTGACGCATACATCGTTCTTATTACTTTTGAAAGCTTCTAAATCCAGTTGAAAAAGTAATGAAAAAGGAACCTTCCAAAAAAATAAGAAACAACGCTTTGGCACGAGTAACCCTACAAAAATGTGCCGGCAATTTATCCATTTACTGAAGATAGTAAAGGAGTACTAATAGTTATTTATTAATTTAATTTATTTATTTATTTTTATTTATTTAACGTCTGTCCTATTTAGTAAAAAACTGATTAACAAAGGACGAAAACTAGTAACATAAGTGTTATAACAAACAATATCAACAGATTTAAAGGTTTAAAGGGTCATACACGATTCAAGCAAAAGTGTCAGATGCCCAACGGAACTTCTTTTCTCACGAAACAGGTTGTTTTGTTTTTGGGTTGTAATAAGTTTGTTGCTTTTTTTTGTATGACACACGTGCACATTCCAAACAAATTGTGACCAGTGTTGTGACTTATCTAGATAATCTATCAACATAAAATCCGTTATCTATTATCTTATCTAGATAAGTTTTTTTTAATATTATATTTTTCTATTATCTGGATAAAATAAAGTTTATCTCCAAACTTTTTAAGCTTTTAGATAACATTTTTATATTTTAATAATAAATAATAATGTAGACAAAAATATAATAATTAATCACTTATTGGATGAGCAAAGCGAAGACTTCAATTTCACTGACCCCTCAAAAAAATTAGCTCGTGTGTTTTTTTTTGTTTTTTTAACGGCATATGCGATCTTGATGAAAATTTAAAGGGGACCTTCGAAATCTTTGAACTTAGACTTGACACGTTTTTAAGTACAATCGTTCAAATATTTCTTATGAAAATCGTACTTTTACGATTTTTTAAAGATTTTTAATGAGATAGTTTCGTGATATTTGGCAAACGGCTACTCTGATCTTGATGAAACTTTATGAGAACGTTTAAAATCACGAAAATTACATATGTTATGATTTTAGAGACACTTAAAGAAATATTTCTTATAGAAATTGTACTTTTAAGATTTTTTTCATCAAAAAAGCTCATCCATCAACGCGACTAGAAAAAGCGTTCGCGAAGCATCCTAGTTTAAATAAAAATTATTCTCCTAGATTTTCAGTTTACTATGTTATCTCGTAGTTCCGCATATTTGAAAATTCTTCTAGATTGCGCATGTCAACTGTAAACTGTTGCTAAGGAAAAAAATAATATAACAAAAACACGTCTATCTCAATTATTATTATCTCTTATCTAAACAAAATTATCTAGGCTTAGATAATTATTTTTATGTCTTATCGTTTATCTAGATCATTTTCTAAACTTTATATTTTATCTTATCTAGATAACTTTTTGAAGATTTATCTTAATCTTTATCTAGATAAAAAATAAATTATCTAGTCACAACATTGATTGTGACACCTCATATGGTTATGCACAAGACTAACTACACTAGATATTGCCATCCCAAGTATTGGACATAAGGTAAAGGTAAGTGGTTACTTTAAAACAAAGCTGTTTCTAATTCTACAGGACAAACGGGGCGAGAATTGTTATTTTTAAATTTATTATAATAAAATATAAAAAATACAGTAGACAAACAAATAAATACTTCCATATAAAGCTGGTCAATTGTATCCACTTCGTTAAATTAGTTCACATTACTTTATGTATGTATTACTTTGTATTTTTGTCAGTGCTGATTTAGTGAATTCAGAATACACTATTTGAAATATAAAATGTCGTAACATATGTTTTGATGTCGCTATTCCTTGCAAAATGATGAAATAATAAAATTTACTATTCTTATTAATGATTTACTCACCAATAATCCAACTATAAACACATAACATTTCAGAATATCCATTTTATCAAGTTGTAATAATGTTTCTTATGGTAGATCACAGACGCAGCTGCTTTATATGAAGTCCAAACGAGAAGTAATATGTTTTGTGTAATTATGTAGAATAATTTTTTGTATCTCTCATCATCAACCTACTCTATGACGATCGGTAAGGTCTAGTTTATGTAACGAATACAAAAGCACCAACCATTCTATCTATAGCGGAAATCGCACAATTCTCCACGGTTAAGAAAACACTACTAATAAAATAATCGTTGGTAGATCGTCGAAAAAACAGGTTGATTTCAAGGGCTATTAAAATCAGTGTTACAATCAAGGATGTTAGGGCTAGGACGGAAATATGGTTATAAATGACGTTAGGTCACGTCCACTGATTCGTTGTCACGTTTTATCCCGACTTTGAACTGAAGGACGTTAAAAATAACTACATAATAGTCGAATTCTATGACTCGGGATGAATAACAAGGTTTTCGTTTGTTAATTGAAACTCAGTATTCGTTTTTTTGATATAATCAAACCTTCAATACAATTATTCAAGGTTTCGTCTGGTGACACAACATATTTTCTATTGATAAATCTGAATTATTAAAATGGTTGTTTTTCAGTTTTAAAAATAATGTTTGAATTAGGCTATGTTCATTTTCAGGCAAAACTGATTTTTTGTCCAGATGAAAAAACTCTTTGGAAATTCATTCGTATTGTAGGGGAGAACAGAATGTTGTAAATATATCAAAATTAAACTAAAAATTTGTAATTTTCTCTATCAAATCATTATTTGTTTATTTTATAATATCAAATTGAACAAAAACTTCAGTTAGGACTTTAAAGTGTAGGTTTTGATCCAGGTACGTTCCAGAATATAGTCTCGATACTTAGAACGTGATAAAATAAACCTCTATCGGTGAATTATAACGTAACATGATTTTTGTGCGTCTAAACGTCAATAACATGTATGAAGATGTTCAAGCGTATTCAAAACATGACTCGCTCACTCGTATCACAACAACTATTGCGTTTTCTCAGTGAAGTTGGATAAGGCGCCCCTATACCCGGATTGTGGGAGACCTGGGTTCAATATCCCCTGGTTGGGAAAGTGTTATTAAATTTCTGGATTGTATTTAAAATAATTATAAACCATATTTTGAAATGCATATAGGCCTAACGCAGTGTAGTCAATCATCTGTGACAAAACTATTGAAAACATAACCAGTACGAAATACGTCTAAAGATTGCAAGGTTGACTCAATCTCCGAGCGGAATTCGGGGTATCTTGAGCGTGCAAGATTCGATCCACCTTGGGCACTGCATTTCACCGCCAGACAAATAACAAAACAAAAGTATTTTTCAAAAACAATACCACTGTCGTTAAAATAATTCCTATACATTCGCAGCCTATTTTTTCAATTTTATTTCTTGTAGGTTTAAATCGCAATTGATCCAGCTGATTTGTAAGCAGTTCTCAGTAAAATCGTATCGGATGTCTCATTTAAATCTCAGCGCAATCTGTTCTTCGAATCGGCTGATTTTCGATGTACACACACACTTTCATAATCACGGAAGTGCCATATTTCTTGAATTTAGTAGAGGAGCAAGAGGTATGATTTTATTTCCCGTGCATCTTTCGTGGAAGAGTTTTGCGGTAAGTTGTATTCTATTAGGTAGTAGGATACAAGTTTTTGCACTTTCCTTGCAGGCCATGCTATGTGCAGAGGGCGTCGGGGGCGTCGCGACGCCCTTACACATTTTTTAAGAGGGATGATTTTTTATCTCGTGTGCCTTTCGTGATAGAGTGTTGCGGTAAACTATATTTTGTTAAGTAAAAGCAAACAAATTTTTTGCATCTATTTTGCAGGTCCTGGTAGGCTTGAAAGGGCGTCGAGAGCGTCGCGACGCCCTATAACGTTTTTTAAGAGGAATTATTTTTATCTCATGTGCCTTTCGTGATAGAGTATTGCGGTAAACTGCATTCTATTAAGTAATGACATACAAGGTTTTACACCAACCTTGCAGATCCTGGCACGCTTCAGAGGGCGTCGGGGGCGTCGCGACGCCCTAAAACGGTTTTCTGAAAAGAGGAATGAATTTTTATCTCGTGTACCTTTCGTGCTAGAGTGTTGCGGTGAATTGTATTCTATTAAAAAATAGCATACAAGTTTTTAGCACCTACCTTGCAGGTCTTGGCACGCTTCAGAGGGCGTCGGGGGCGTCACCACGCCCTATAACGCTATTTTAAAGAGCGATTATTTTTATCGCATGTGCCTTTTGTGGTACAGTATTGCGGTGAATTGTATTCTATTAAGTAATAGCATACAAGTTTTTTAGAACCTACCTTGCAGGTCCTGGTAGGCTTCAGAGGGCGTCGGGGGCGTCGCGACGCCCCTTAACGTAGAGAAAGAGGCTAGATTTTGTAGCACGTGTGCCTTTCGTGATAGAGTATTGCGGTAAACTGTATTCATTTAAGTAATATCATTCAAGTCTTTTGAACCTACCTTGCAGGTCCTGGTACGATTCAGAAGGCGTCGGGGGCGTCGCGACGCCCTATCACGTTTTTTAGAGTGATGTTTTTTTATCTCGTGTACCTTTCGTGATAGAGTATTGCGGTAAACTGTATTCAATTAAGTAATATCATTCAAGTTTTTTGCATCTACTTTGCAGGTCCTGGTACGCTTCAGAGGGCGTCGGGGGCGTCGCGACGCCCTATAATGGTTTTTTATAATAAAGATTATTTTTTTATCTCGTGTGCCTTTCATGATAGAGTATTTCGGTAAACTATATTCTATTAAGTAATAGCATACAAGTTTTTAGAACCTACCTTGCAGGTCCTGGTATGCTTGAAAGGGCGTCGGGGGCGTCGCGACGCCCTAAAAACGGTTTTCTGAAAAGAGTAATGAATTTTTATCTCGTTTACCTTTCGTGCTAGAATGTTGCGGTGAATTGTATTCTATTAAGTAATAGCATACAAGTTTTTAGAACCTACTTTGCAGGTCTTGGCACGCTTCAGAGGGCGTCGGGGGCGTCACGACGGCCTAAAAACGTTGATAAAGATGCTTGATTTTTTATCTCGTGTACCTTTCGTGATAGAGTATTGCGGTAATCTGTATTCTATTAATTAATAGTTTAAGTGTTTTATCACCTTCCTTGCTGGTCTTAGTTTGCTGCAAGGACTCTTAAAAATCACTCTTAAAAACGTTATAGGGCGACGCGACGCCCCCGACGCCCTCTGAAGCGTACCAGGACCTGCAAGGTAGATGCAAAAAACTTGAAGATATTACTTAATGAATACAGTTTACCGCAATACTCTATCACGAAAGGTACACGTGAAAAAAAAACATCACGCGAAAAAACGGTGACTAGGCGTCCCGACGCGCCCGACGCCCTCTGAATCGTACCAGGACCTGCAAGGTAGGTTCAAAAGACTTGAATGATATTACTTAAATGAATACAGTTTACCGCAATACTCTATCACGAAAGGCACACGTGATAAAAAATCAAGCATCTTATCAACGTTAAAGGGCGTCGCGACGCCCCCGACGCCCTCTGAAGCCTACCAGGACCTGCAAGGTAGGTTCTAAAAACTTGTATGCTATTACTTAATAGAATACAATTCACCGCCAATACTGTATCACAAAAGGCACATGCGATAAAAAATAATCCCTCTTTAAAATAGCGTTATAGGGCGTCGTGACGCCCCCGACGCCCTCTGAAGCGTGCCAAGACCTGCAAGGTAGGTGCTAAAAACTCGTATGCTATTTCTTAATAGAAAACAATTACCGCAACACTCTAGCACGAAAGGTACACGAGATAAAAATTTATTCCTCTTTTCAGAAAACCGTTTTCGGGCGTCGCGACGCCCCCGACGCCGTCTGAAGCGTGCCAGGACCTGCAAGGTTGGTGAAAAAACCTTGTATGTCATTACTTAATAGAATACAGTTTACCGCAATACTCTATCAAGAAAGGCACATGAGATAAAAAATAATTCCTCTTAAAAAAACGTCATAGGGCGTCGCGACGCTCCGACGCCCTTTCAAGCATACCAGGACCTGCAAAATAGGTGCAAAAAATTTGTTTGCTCTTACTTAATAAAATATAGTTTACCGCAACACTCTATCACGAAAGGCACACGAGATAAAAAATCATCCCTCTTAAAAAAAACGTGTAAAGGGCGTCGCGACCCCCCGACGCCCTCTGCAGCATAGCATGGCCTGCAAGGAAAGTGCAATAAACTTGTATCCTACTACCTAATAGAATACAACTTACCGCAAAACTCTTCCACGAAAGATGCACGGGATACCTGTTGCCCCCCTACTAATTGTATCCTCAGTCGCTCCGCTCCCTCGTCTAAAAAGGTTGTCCCCGTCTGGACCCGGGGTGGAATTAGAAAGGGGTATCACAGTATAACCCATCTCTTACAGTAGCGAGACTTGCTAGCAAAACACGCTGATAAACCGACACGCGCGCCCCTAGCGAAGGTACGAGCACTCAAGTGAACTAACGATGACAGTGCCACGGCAGTGACTTTTTGATCTGGAAAACGATGTCATTTTTTTTGCACTATTATGACGTGATAATACTGCTACAGCAGGATATGAGCTGGATATAAGTTTCGTCTGACGTTATTATTTTTTTTTTTGATAATAATATGATGACATACATAAATGTATGTCGTTTTTCAAAGAAAGCCTACGGCCTAGAGCCTAGCCTAGGGCCCCTAGGCCTAGGCCTAGGCACCAGGGATGAGTAATGTAGGTTATAATGGTTGATACATAATATAAAAATTACCATCATTACTTGCAGTTGTTTTGACTGCAATTTAATTAGCCTAGGCTAAGCCTAGCCCTTGCAAAATATGATTAGCTTCACATTCTTCGGCATTCGTCAATTGTTTGTTGTTTACATTTTTAGTTCACTCAAAATGACTCGTACTTTGGCCAGGTCGCGCTAGTGTAGCGGCAAGAAGCTCTATCTATACATGTCGCTACGTAGGTTACCTACACGGAGAGCGGTAGAGATATTATCGCTTTCCTGTCTGGACGCACCGCCGTCCACAATTTGTATGACTTTTAGATGGCGGATGCTTTTAGTTCACTCAAAATGACTCGTACTTTGGCCAGGTCGCGCTAGTGTAGCGGATGCGCGCAGCCGACCACGACAGCAAATCACATCTGCAGGCAGTGCATTGAAGTCTCGCTACTGTAAGAGATGGGTTATACTGTGGGGGTATTCCTTCGCCGATCGTAGATGGCTAGAAAAGATGTCAAGTTCATCTTGTAAACATCAGCATAGCTTAGCGCTCATCATAAGTATCTAGTTGACCTTGGAATACAGAAATAATATTCAAAAGGCTCTGCAAAATAAACTCTCAATAATTCCATTCTGACATTTGACTTTTGTTTATCTTTAAAATACTTTGATCACGAAGTTTGTTTAAACTCCATGCTTTGATAATATGAAATGTATTTTAATTCTTCCTAGTTCTTCGTTTCAAGCATCAAGGACTAGGTTACCGTATTGACTAGTAGGCGTGGGCCTATACCAGCAGTACCGGTTGGCTGGTACCCATCCCTGAGAACGGTAAGGAAGAGCCGATGTACATAATAATATTATGACGCGTAGGCCAGTTTCAAAAAAATTAATTGTAGTTTCTTATTCAATTTGTCGTTTTCATCATCTCGTAAGTAGTTTTCTTAATATCCACTTATCCGTAGGCCTAAGTAGGTTTTAGTTTCATTTGGTATAATTGATGCAGAAATAAACAATTTAGGCCTATGAAAAATCTCACATTATTTGAGGCCTGTCCCTTGCAAGGGGCCCCCCCGTTATGGAAAGGGGGGAAATTTTATTTTGCCTTGGGCTTTTACTCTGTCGGTGGAAAAAAAGGGCGAAAAAGGGAGGCAAAACCCATCTCCCCTCAGCTAGGCCCACCTAGAAGGAGGGCCGTCATGTAGTTTTGGAGCTGCCGGCTCCAGTGGCGCACCACCAGTGTCCACGAAACATCCCAGTTAAACGCAAAGGAAGTAGGGGGACTTTTCACTTTTTTACATAAAACGGGGCGGAGTATGGGGATTAAAAAAACGGGTCCAGTTCAACCATATTTTTTCTGACAATGGAGATTTTGATGTCTTTCTGTCCCAAACTGAAACGTGGTGAATCCCCCGGGTTTGGGGTTTTGATGGGGGAAGAAATTGACAACTCACAGTATAAGGGTTTATGGGCCCGCGTCGGGGGTCAAACTGGGGGGGAAATAAAAGAAAGGGGGAGGTTTTTTAAAATTGCCGAAAATTCAAAATTTAAAATTTCTAGACGTCGGGGGGTTTTGGAGAAAAGGCCAGCATGCAAATTTTGGTGGGGCCCTGAAATACAACTTGACCAAAAGTTAAGGTTATTCGCCCGGATGTGCTTACATCCCCAAGCCATCAGGGGAAATCTGATTGATGAAATTACGGGGGAACTTCTTTGCGAATTTAAAACTCTAGAAAAAAAACCGGGTGATACAATACTGCTTTTGGGGGAGATTTAAAACATGTCTAACAAAACATTGGAAGCATGCTGATGAATGCGAGGGGGATAACCTACTAAAAGTCCACCACTGTAAAAAAAACCCTCCAAGTATGTTAGACACTCCCTTTCCCTTTAAGCCTATAAAACGAGTATGACTTCAATCAGTATGGTCTTTTCCCCACGCGCGCCCCCCAATAATTTCTAAAACCTCCCTGTTCACCAAAACCCCGATATTTCAACTCTGTTATTTCGTGCTCCCCCTGCGTAAAAATCTGCCCACAAACCCTTTTCCCAAACGTAACCCACCCACCCCCATCTCTTTATCGCATTTAATTTCCCCCAAAAATGCGTAGGCTTTTTAATTTGGAGAAAGGGGATTACCAGAAGATCTTTTGGCACTCAGAAAGAGTTCGTGGATACGCCTTGACGCTGTGTTTGTGAAAACAAAAAATGCGCACATTTTAGGGAAATAGTAAATAAAGCTTGTTTGAGTTTTGTTCCAGTTCAAAAAATTTAACCCAAACAAAGTACCCGGCATGGTACGACAATGAAACAGTCAACGCTTTAAACCGCCCAAAAAACCGCGCTCCCGGCAATGGAAACGGAGTGGTACAGTTACACTCTATTGAATTTCAAGTAAAAACAAAAACCAAAATGTTCAAAAAAACTTAAGAAGCAAAAGTTAAAAAAACTAATGTCTAAATTTTCGACACTTTTTTTGGGGGAAGGGGGCCAAAGCTTGCGGGGAACTATTTTTCGAAAGAAAACTAGTCTGGGGCGTAAAACCTACAGAGGGCAATAAAACGGTGTCGGGGCCAAAAGAGGGGGAAAAAATGCTGTCAGCTGTTTTCCAACTTTTTAAAAAACCAATTTTATGCCTTTCTTCTAAACAACAATAATAATCCATTTCCTTTCCAGTTCCAACGTTCACAGACGAGTGCATTTCTCCCATCACTGGTCCGGGGTAGAAATAGAGAATTCTTAAATAAACTGAAAAAGGGGAAAAATTTTCCCGGGCCCCAGACGAAATTCCGGGGGAATGTTCTCAAATATTGTAGACGTGTTATTCGAAACCATTGGCTGATATCTTCAAACCAATGCCCTAAAAAACGGTGTTTTCCCAAAACACGTGGAAGCGCCCCTAATTTTAAACCCCTTTTCCTAAAAAAGGGTAGTAGTTTTTTTAACTTTCCCCAACCAAACCGCCCTATACATTACATCTTTTTTTCCTAAAGTTTTTGGGGAGTCTGTACACAAGAGTTTGAAACTGTCTTTTTTTTTCAAAAAAAAAAAGTATTTTTTTTCTGAAAAACAGGGGTTTCGAAAGCGGCGCTCTATTTGCACAAATTTTAAAGTGAATAAAACCCAGTCATTGCAAGAAAAAAGGACAGAAAAAACAAAAAAGTAGATTTCTTTTTCCCACGGATTTTTCCAGTGCCTTTGACAGTGAGATCAAAAAAGTTTTATTTCACAAAAACTTCAGGCTATGGCCCATATTTTGGCAGTGCCAACCCCCAAATTTAACTAGTTATTTTATCTAACCGATCTAAATTTCTGTGACAAAAAAATTTCTGTAAAAATCGTCATCCGACATGTGAATTCGGGGTTTCCCTAAAAAGGGTCAATTTTTGGGCCCCTTTGCTATTTGTGCTGTACGCAATGAATTCCTTTCCTTGTTTGAAGTATTCGAAGTCCTTTCATGTACCCCGACGTTTTAAAAATTGTTCAGGCCAAATTAAAAACTGTTGTGACCTTCTACAACAAGACATTTCAAACGTTAACTGGGGTTGGTGTAAGGGTCGGAGGCTTGATTTAAAAGTATCTAAGTGCAAAATTTTGATTTTCTTTCCCCCAAACAAAAAGAACTTTTTAAGCCAGTATATAAATCAAAAGACAAACCTCCGGGAAAGTGTAAATGAAATTTAAAGGGTCTTGGTGTGATCATTTTCCCTTTTAAAATTTTCTTTAAAAAGTCACGTCAATCATATTGTGCCAAAGCATTCCAAAATTTTTGGTTTTATCAAACGCAACCGCATGGAAAAGAGTTTAAACCATTGACCCTAAGGGCGAAAGTTTGTCTCGCTTTTCAGGCCCCAAGTGGACCCACCCCGACTGTTTTTTGGAATCCAAACTTCTCTAAAGTTTAACCCAATTTCCCATCGCGTGGAACAGTGCAGCGGATTGATGAAATTAAAGGGGTTTGAAAAACTAATATTGCCTACCAAAAGAAAATTTTTACTACAAGGGTTTTGCATGGACATAAAAATTTCCTTTGCCTTAAAAAACCGGAGACAACATACCCATCTCATTTTTCTGTACAAAAAATTTTTCACCCAAATATTATGGGCTCTAATTATTTAATTTATATCAACTTCCGAACCAAAGGGAAGTTTACCCTTTGTTTTTGATGTTTTTTTGGTTCCCCCAAGCCGAATAAATGGTTTACCCAAAATTTTTTTGTATTTAACCCTTTTTCAGTAACCCTAAAAACTGTTTTAGACCAGGGAGTTGATATCCACAAAGGGGCTTTTATTTCTTTCAAAAGGTATGTATGTAAACCCTTTTAAATGAACCCCCTTTTGAAAGTTAAAAAATAATCCCTGTTTTTTTTTTTTTTTTCTTTTCCCTTGTTACAGGGGTTCATTGTAACTTAATTATATTTTAGCTTTAAATTTTTTTTGGTATAGGGTTTAAATCGGGTTTTCTATCTGCTATGCATAGAATATTCTCTATTGTGTTATGATAGGGAGTTTTTATTTATTTTAATGTTTTTTGGACTTTTGGGAGTATCTTTTAATATATTTATTGCAATTGTTTGGGGTCTCGATCCTGGTTTTGGGAAAAAAGATCTAATAATAATAATTTTAATTACTTTTCAAGAAAAAACGACCACGACCACGACATGAGCAATCCCCACTTCTACCCCCCCCCCCTCCCCCCACCCACCCAAAAAAGCCCCCCAACCACTGCCAGGGGGTTTTATCTGTTTCAGCCCTATGTATTTCCATATCTTGGCGTTGCACGTTTTTTTTTTTAAACCGGTACAAAATTTTAGTTGTACCGGAAGGTTTCCCGTTCAACGGAAAAACATTTGAAATTGGACTTGCAGGCGAAAAAAGGGGGCAATACAAGGGAAAATATAGAAAACCTTTTTTCCCTTATTTTTAAGGGGGTAGATCTTTTGGAAAGGGGGAAAAAAAAAACAATTTATACAAAAAAAAAGGGGGGGTCAAAATTCAAATTTTTAATTGCTGGATTTATTCAAGCAATCCGAATATAAGGGCCCAAAATTTTTGATTCTGAGGTTATTCCCATCCATTTTTTTAAAAATTAAAATTTTTTTTTAAATTTTGTCTCTCTTTATTTTTGCCAACTTTTAAAAAAATTCTCTAGTGGGTTCTTTAGGGAAAACATCAATTCATTCAAACATCATCGTAAACCTAAGGTTTGCTTTCCCTTTTCTTGTTGGAGGGTTTGAACACTTTCCAAACCCTTTCCTTTACCCTGCAAAACCCCAAAAATGAACCCCCTTTGACGTGGATTTAAAAACATAAGAACCTTTTTAAAAAAGTGATCCGTTTTTGACACCTTGTTTTTTTGTCGGATTTATTGAGATCAGCCATAAAAACCCCAAAGTTCACATTTTTCCATTACATGAAAAAAAATCCCCTTATTTTACCGGTTTCCCTGGGTTTGGGTGGCGACGGGTTCCTGCGTGAGAACGCAGTGGGGGTTTTTGGGCTGGCCTTTTGGGCAAATTAAGTTTGCATGTTTTCATGTTTTTCTGTTCCCGTGCGATTGGTTTTTAGGCCTACAGTACGTAAATAAAAAGCATTTTTATAAACCCCGATCCAAAATGTTGTAGTGGACGTAAAGGGCCCAAGTTTTTTAATAATTCCCACACATTCTGCTCTGTTTGTAGATAATAAGAAAATTTTTTTCCCAAGCCCCTTTCATCGAGTAGTAGGGGGGGCAAACCCGCATCTCGTAGGCTATTTGTGAAAAAGTATGCGGTAGACCGGCATTATTTTCAAATTTGGCCATTTTCGAGTATTTTCCCCCTTTCCCGGCCCTTTGAGAAATGCTGCAGAGGGGGTCGGCGGGGTCCGGGCGCCCAAAAGCCCCTTATTGGGTTTTTTAAATCCCAAAAAACATTTTTTCCGACAGAAAAAAAATGTAAAAAAGTAGATTGTAGAGAATGAACGGATGAAAACTTTTTGTGCAGTTTTTGTTGCTCTAGAGCACAAAAGAGGTGGGGCCAGGAGCGTCGCGACGCCTCTTTCAATATTTTGCCTAACCATCCTGAACGCCTCATTTAACAGAAAAATTATGAGAAGCTTTTTGTACGAAATATAAATTGGGTGTAACTACGTAAAATTTATGTTGTTTGTGTCAGTAATTAACGAAATTATGTGTAATTAATGAAAATATGTATATATGGGTAATCACATTTACAGAAGTTGCCACTTTTTTAAAATTTTTTGACGTTAAAATTATCACTGACTATGAAGATGGTAATAGGGCAAATAAAATTTTTATTATATTATAATAATAGTAGGCATATTTTTAATAAGTAAATGTACCTATAATTACTAAAAATAAGGTATAATTCTAAATATTAGTTTTAAGTGTTTTCTCGCGTTTTAACGTAGAAGCGGATGTGTTCTCACAAGACGTAAACCCTTGCAAACGTTGTGACCCATGAAAATGTAGAAACATGTTCATCCACATTACCAAGCATTAATACGATCCCACCATGGTCTGCTTATAATTTAATGATGACTAATATAACACCTCTCACCCGATTCGGTGCTGCACCTCTAATCGCTGCACCAGAACACGAGTGACCGTCCGCGGTGGCTCCAAAGCGTGTGACTTCAGGGGGATGTGGGTTCGAGTCCCGCATATGAGGGCATGGGTTTTTGTTGTCTAAAACACTTCAAAAATTCAAAACTTCTCTAACGAGATGCGTAAAGAGTAAATCTTTAAGAAATCACACCAGCAGAGGGATTTAATACCACTGCTAGAAAATACAAACAACAACACACGAGTAATCAACAACGCTGAAACAAGCTCAAGGAATCTATACGCAAAGAGTTGGTCCCGTTAAAACGGTGATTTCACTTGATATTGGCTTCTACGTTCCCTGCAAAACAACCTCAAATGCACAGGAAAGATCTGAATAACATTATTCTTCGTCCAGGAGAACTGCATACTGTGATGGATATACTGAGGACGAGGTCAATTGGGATCGTATATGCCATATGGAAAATAGTGGTTCTGATAACGCGTGGATTGAAGAGGGTTTATATGGAACTGCAACTGTTCGTCAAATACTGGACTGGTAAACATGTCAACAGGGAAGTTGAAGCTCACTTGAAACACCATCCAGAAGCGAAGGCGACTATTCTTGTTCCTGATTTCAAGACGCGTCATTTGATATTATGTCTCCATATCGTTCTTAAAATATTAAGCAAGAATCTCATAAATAGCTATAGATACATCAGCAAAATAGTGGAGTGTGTAACTCGCTGACCTTTGACCTCCGCCCACAACCACCCACACGGCGTTATGCGTCGGCAATTTCACTATTATTGTTCCTGGTGTCAAAACGCGTCTTTTAATACCCATCTTTGTATCATGCGACGAACATTTGGCGTAATTCGCATGTGATACTATGAAAATAGATGAGTAAACCGCGCGTGACCTTTGACCTCGCCCACGCTACCCGCACGATTTGCGACGGCGGAAACGTCATAATTCTTGTTCCTGATGTCAAGACGCATCTTTTGATGTATGTCTCCATATTGTACTCAAAATGTTTAGCGGAATCCGATTTTCAATGCTTATAAGCACCTTATCTTTGAACGAGTGAGCGTAGCGAACGTAGTGATTTCCATTCGACTTAAACGGCCCTTATGGTTTTTCTGCGTGCGTGCGTGCGTGTGTGTGTGTGTGTGTGTGTACGTTGAAAATCAGCCGAATCGCTGAACAGATTGCGCTGAAATTTTAAACGGACATCCGGTACGAGTTTATTGAGAACTGCTAACAAAATCAGCAAGATTCATTGCGATTTAAACCTACAAGAAATAATAAACTGAAAAATAGACTTACAATGTTTGGAAATTATTTTAACGACAATGTTTTAGATTTTGAAAAGATTTTTTTTGTTTGTTATTCGCCTGGCCGTGAAATGCCGTGCCCATGCAAGGTCTGTCGAATGTTGCACGTCAAGGTACTCCCAAATTCCGCTCGTAGATTGAGTAAACCTTGCAATATTTTCACGTATTTCGTACTGGCTATGTTTACCATAGTAGGCCCTATTGCCACAGATGATGGACTACACTGCGTTATATGCATTTCAAAACATGTTTAAATTATTTTTGAAATACAATCTAGAAATTACAAAATCTTTCCCGACCAGGGATTGAACCCACTTCTTTCACATTTCGGCTACAAGGGCGCCTTAGCCAACTAGACTAGGAAACGCCAAAGTCGTAGTAAGACGAGTGAGCGAGTCATGTGGTGAGGACCGGGAACATTTGCATTTAAGTTTGATAATTATATTCGTATAAATAATAGTTTTTTAAAGTTTAGTTGGCATACGGGGGAAAGGGCGCGTCAACTGTAAGGTCATAATGCGCCTCTCTAGCCTATGATAGGCTAGGTAGGCCTAAGGTAGGGGGAAGAAAAGTAATGTAATCGGGTACTCAACACATGGCTCACTCACTCGTTTAACAACGACTTTGGCGTTTCCCTAGTCTAGACTATTAAATCAAATAAAACTCAAACTTATCACCACTCGTAAACGGTAATATTATGCCAGCTACCACAACCTACCACCAGTCACATCAAACGAATTTTTCCTTCCAAATTTAGATACGTTCTTTGAAGGATAATGCCAATGATATTTAACATCCCAACATCCCAACAACAACATCCCCAGTCATTCGTCCACTGGCGTGTCAATTTAAAGCCATCTTGAATAGGTCAGTTTGTATGTAAATGTAGGTTGTAGCGATTTGTAGCTCAAAAAATTTTCTATCGTGCTGTCAGTTTGACAGGTGAGCATATTAGCCAATAACACCAAATGATTACTAAATTCCCTTTGCAATAACTACTTATTGATTTGGTTTGTGCATTCCCATGCTGCACAAGTAAAGACCATATCAAATAATCCAGAAAAATACTTGGGGCTGATTGCATTAAAAAATAATGACAACTGTCAAGCATAAGTTGAAACGCCAAATAAACATCTTGAATAGGTCTGATTGACGCTCCAATTTGATACGCTAGCGCCTTACGGGCGTATTTGAGACTGGGGATCTAGCCTACTATAGATGTAAAATATCATTTTATAATACCGTCTATTTGCAGCTGCTACGAGAATCCGTAAGTTCATCAACCTGCCAATTCTCTTGACCTTGAAAAAAAGATGGCTACCGTCAGAACGTTCCTTGGGAACATCATGAGGAAGAAAATTTACACGGCTGAGACGATGGAAAAGACCAAACTGAGACGTCGCATGAACGTACTGGACCTCACTCTGCTAGGGGTGGGAACATCCCTTGGATTGGGCGCCTACGTCCTAGCTGGACAGGTGGCCAAAGAGAACGCGGGACCAAGTACAGTGATATCCTTCCTAATAGCGGGGATCGCATCAGTGTTTGCAGGTAACGGAAGTTTTCTGTTTTTATGTATGCGTTTGTGTCTGTCTCTTCGTCGTGGAGATTTCGCTAAAATTTTAAACCGAAATCCTCTTAACAAATTTGTGGGTGCTCTTACATGGGCAGTAAAATTCGTCCCGATTAAAAAGTACAAAAAATTAGCAACTTGAGTTAGGTGTCCTGTATCATTGCTTTGGTCAGTCTTTGACATGAACAATTTTAAATAATTATATATCTGATATAATTATATCATATATTAGTCAAGTTTTTTTGGACTAAACTGTTATCATGATTTGAACACAAAAATGAAGATTGAACACAAGAATAAAGATTCGCGTTCGGTGGTTTCTTCCGCAAAACTTTTTGATTATACTCCCTGATTTGCTGTTCCTGATTTTTGGCAAACCTCACATTCGTTTGAGTGGGATCGTCTAATAAATCAGATTTTTTCTTTTCGTTTTTATTTTTTAATGATTTTTTTTCCTTTCCTTTCCTTTTCCTTTTCCTTTTTCTTTTTTCTTTTTCTTTTCTTCTCTTCCCCACCCTTTTTTATATTTGATTCATTCATTAAATGCATTGAATATAATTTTTTTATTTGTTACCAAAATTGTTGTGTTTAATGCATTGTTGTAGTAATATTACTATTTCAAATATTTACTTAAATGCAGTTTATTGTTGTTTCTGCATCTATGTTATTTTATTTAGTTGCCCTCCTTTGTAAATCAGTTTTTATAACTGAATAGGATAGACGTTAAATAAATAATAAATACAATAAATAAATAAATACAAACTTTCGAATTTGAACTAATGAGGCATTTTGTTATCGAAACCCATTTTAATGTCTACCGAATCTCCACTACCACAAGGAGGGTTCCTCAAAATCCGGTAGAAGATTCAGTAGACCTTGAAATCTTACCACGTACGTGCTGTGTTTTCCATTGCATGTAGCATTTTTAAAAAG